>VNJQ01002680.1:209746-365110 GCA_008042515.1 Drosophila truncata | reverse complement strand
AAATTTGATATTTGGCCATTAATTATTAATTTAGAATTTCGTTTTCAATTTCATGAAAATCGGACGACTATATCCTATAGCTCTCATAGGAACAATCAGAAAAAAATAAAAAAATTCATAACTTCGCTGTTTCTCAACATATTTTCATCAAATTTGAGATTTGGCCACTTAATATTGTTTGAGAATCTTAGTTTTAATTTCATGAAAATTAGACAACTATATCCTATAGCTGCCATAGGAACAATCATAAACAATAATAAAAAATTCAGAGTTTCGCTATTTCTCCAAATATTTTAATCAAATTTGGGAATTGACCACTTAATATTATTTCAGAATTTCGACTTTAATTTTATAGTTCAATTGCAATCTGCAAGGGTATATAATCTTCGGCGAACCGAAGTTAGCTTCCTTTCTTGTTTTTTTTTTGCATTTTGCATGCGTGAAAATTTTCAGCAGCTGCATTTTTCATCCTCGTCTGACTTCGCATCTATCTATCCACTAGAGCCACATGCCGGCGAAAGTCATTTTTCTTATTTGAGAGTTGTGGCCAGCTCCTGGGGGGTACGTGCCACGCCCCTTTTATGCCACCACAGCCGCCCCCCCCCGCAGATATAAGCCATATAACAGCGAGCTTCGGGCGCAACCTTGCTGTGCAGCTTCGTATTTTAAATGGGACCCAAAGGACGTCAGTGCGTTTGCCTGATGATGATGCGTCTTCCATGGCTCTATTCTCCTAATATTTTAAAGGTACGCTACAGCTGGCTTTTCTCTACTTGTAGTTTTTTTTTTATATCCAATTGTCTTTGAAATGTGGAAGAAATTAAATAAATGTCTAAGACAATTTGAGTTTATTTTAGCTTTTGCCCTTTTATAATCTATTACATATTTATTTAAATAAAAATGTAACATGAATAAATCAGGCTATTTATTAAGATTTCTTGCTGTACTATATGTTGATAACTTCCTTTATAAAAACGGGGCTAAAACGCACTTCCTCTGCTGAAAAGCAACTCAGGCCAAGCCAAGGCTGTCCGCGACAGCAACTTTTTGAAGCTTACCAACACTTAAACGAAAAAAAGAAGAAGAAAACAGGAGAAAAAGTGAACAGTAAAGAAAGGCAAAGGCGAAGGACATAGTACTGCTATCAAGTACATAATTTGAGCATTTCATGAAACCCCCTGCAATTTTGCCTTTATTTTTCTTCTGTTTCTTGTTAACTTTGGTCTTTTTGGCCAATTCTTTTCCGCCTCTCGTCGCTGCTGGCTTTCGTCGGACGTGGACAGTAATTATAAGGCCATTAGCAGGACGTTAGAAGAGGACGGAAAAGAGGGCGAAAAGGGGGTCGACAGTGAGAACGCATGGTTATTGTGTAAACGCATTAAGCGTAGTGCTGAGCACAAAATTAAACAAGTGGCAAACGGACTTCGGTTGTTGCCACAAAATGGAGGGAAAAAATCAAGTGGTTTTAAGCCGTTTAAGAATAAATAGTTAAATAACAATTCTAATGAAATATGTAGTTTACTTAATAATAATAAGAATAGATAATTTTCATCTCTTTTCCAGGGCAATCATCTAAAAATCCGCACCATAAATTAAGATTTTACTACTTTATCTTAGATATATTTAGAAAAAGCTTCATATTTGCCAAAAACTTCACATTTATTCCTGCGTTTATCACCAAAATTTTTAGCCTAAAATATTTACGCGCTAAACCCCATTTAGCTCAAGGACACCTACCATCTTTACACTGAAATCTGAGCACATCAAATTTCAAACTGTCATTAAAAATGCCATAAAAGAGCGAAAATTGCTGGAAAAATAATGCAAATTCACGATAGAAACGATGGGTGCTATTCATGGTCATGTTGATGCTGAGATTAACATTAACTAAGAATATTTCTCGGTCGCTACACTCTTAGAAATATTTAAAAAAATATTTATATGTAAAATGTGAAATGTAAGAAGCTGTTTTAAAAATATATTTATTCCATTTATTATTTTTTGCTTGCTAAACTTAAATGAAATTATTCTTGGCATTTATTTCTTATGGTATTTGTTCACAAAACCTTTGATTTTTATTTAATATAATTGTTTCTTTCACTGTTCATGCACATGAGTCCTGCTCCTGGTTGCCGGGGACAACCGTCATATGAGATAGACTTACAGAGCGGATCCCCGGAATAGAGGACTTCATATAATGACCGCATTAAGCGAATAACGCGTTGCCAGAGAAAGTGGTTAAGGGACGTTGGATGTCCTGGCCTTGGCAACTGTCATTGAATTTCGCCTGGAAGCGGAAACCTGCGCTTGATTATAGTTTTATCAGCGCTTAAGTTTTGGCTTTGTCCCAATTAAAACCGAAAGGAACACACACACACAAGAAATTAGCACATATCTTTATGGATGCTGGGATAAGGTAGTGAAGATAGATAGTGCACAAGTTGTCCTGAGTTATCCGGCGAGCATTTGTTTTGTTTTGGTTTTGTGGACTAATTAAACCAAACCCATTTCATGTTTTCATCTTGGAAAGATAAACGTTTCCAAGCCGAGCCAAAGAATCGGAGGAAGTTAACTGAAGTGAGCGGGGAAAACTTCCACTTTTTTAATGGCCAGAACTTTCTTGTATGTGCAATAAATATGAAGGGATGACGGGAAGGGAGAACGTCCCCATTCTTAAATATCAAACAAAATTTCTGTGACTTGTGCTTTATTCTGAGAAGCTCTTAAGTAAATTATTGCATGTTATTACCAAATATTAAACATAGAAATTGATTAGCAGCAGAGCCGAGTTCTTATAATTGTGATTAAATGAATATTTCCTTGATTATTTGAGTATTAATTTTTAAAGTTTTCTATGTCATATTGAATTAACGATATGGAATTTAGTAAAACAGATCCAGATGTGGCCCACGTTGCCTCACGACTGGCGGGAAACTGTTTGAAGACATGCATCTTTAAAGGGTTTCGTATAAGCTGCAGCTGAAGGCTTTCAAACTAAAAGGATAACAAAATGTATTAGCAAATTCATAAGTTTTATTGCGACTAAAATTTATTCACAGCTACTGTTCGAGGATTATATTAAAAATATCTTTTAAATAGCAACATATTACTCACAGACTGCTCCAGGCGAACATCCAAACCAGGGGCAAATAAAGTTCGCTCCTCCAATAAACGAATCATATCTTTGTGACCATCTTGTATGTGGAGGGCCATGAAGAGATTGAGGATGCCAGCCAAATAGAAGAAAAAGCTCCAGCTAAAGGACAATAAAAGATCTCTTAGGTTCATTCCCAAGTAATTGAGATCTTTCTTAAAGATGCTGTAGGTTGTGTAAATAGTGGCCACTGCGGATGCATAGTAACCAGAGAACACAATCAGGCCTTGCACTCCATACATCGTATCCAACTGGGTAACCAACGACTGTAGATCGTCCTGGAGCTTGGCAATATCATCCACCTGGTCAGCCAGGTCGCAGCACCTGGTCATGAAGGCTCCCTTTCGCGAAGGATTGTAGCTCAGGTTCTTGCTTTCCTCGATCACTTGTTTTAGTTTCACGTTGAGCTGGTTGTGTTGCGCCCAAATGCACAGCATCACCATATATTCTTGAGCCAAGGCCACGTTGAGAACAGCCGATATCCAGAGATACAAAAATAAAGTTAGGAAAATATTTGTATCCGCCTGGTTGATGGTCCCCAAGGTGAATGCCGCTTGCAAAGGATCTGGTAAAATACAGATGATTATCATTAAAAGAATCCGCCAGCGGTACATCCTTATCAACTGAGGGCTACTCTGCCAAAGACGGAATGAGTTCTTGACCAGGAGCATTTGTTGGGACTGGTATCGCCATTGGTGGTGCAGAGTGGCAAGTCCTTATTTGAATAGTTATAAGTTTAGTTAGAGATATCCAAGACTAATCCCAATCATATGTCAGCCAACCTGCAATGCCCCTCAGTAGTGTCAAAATGTATACAACATATACGTATAACTGACGTGTTCCTCCGAAAAGTACGGTAAATGTTGATTTTTCTATCAACTTTAAGCCGAAAAGCATCAAAATAATGACGTTGCATACGATGGTATAGAGAGTGCTTCGAGTAGATTTAAATACCCGTCCTGTCCGCCAATCCACTTCAAAGTTCCTAGCTCCAATTATGTGGCCATAATAGTAGCCTACCCGAAACAGCAAACTGACCCAGTCAAGCATTTTAGAGAACTGACAAGCTCTCTATTCTAGGTTCCCTAGAATATTAGGGGAATTTAATTAATTGAGTTAATTTAGCTAGATCTATAGATTAGACGGAAAGTTAAGAGTAATAAATGACGTCCACTAGTTTGAAAAATTACAAATTAGAAAAAGGAGTCCAAAAATGAAGCCATTGAATTTCATTTGCAAATGAAACTAAAATTTTTATAAGTTTGTTTATAATGAACTTGCAAAAGCAGAGAACTCTGCACTCTAACCACTGCAAATTAAAGATTCCGTTTATTTAAGATTGTTTGATATTTATTAATACCCGGGAATAAGTAAAACATTAAAACGAACAATATCTACATATGTATATATATAGAAATTCAATTTAAATTATTAGGGGTTTAATCATTTATAGATTCGCAATTTTCTATAACTAAATACTTAAATATGTAGTCATAATTATATAACGCCAAAATCATACATTTTGATTTGTTAATGAGTATTATTTTCTAAAGTTTTCAATGTCATATTGAATTATGGATATGGAATCTAATAAAATTGCTTCAAACAATCCCCACGTTGACTGACGACTGACGGGAAATAGTTTGAAGATATCCATCTTTAGAGGGTTTCGTATAAGCTGCAGCTGGAAACTTTCATACTAAAAGTATAAAAAATGAGTTAGTAAAACCTAATGTCAAGTTATATATAAAGATAGCATTAGTTTTTCAAACTGGTATTAGGATTTTATATAAAAAATCTTTTTTGAATAGCAACAAATTACTCACGGACTGCTCCAGGCGAACATCTAAGCCAGAGGCAAACAAAGTTCGTTCCTCCAACAGACAGATCATCTTTTTGTGAGCATCTTGAATGTTGAGGGCCATTAAGAGATTGATGATACCACTCATGTAGAAGAAGAAGCACCATGTAAAGGACATTATAAGGTACTTTAAGTTCATTCCCAGGTCCTCAAGATTTTCCTTGAAGAGGCTGTAGGTCGTGTAAATAGTGGCCACTGCGGAAACGTAATAACCACAGATTACCATCAGGCCTTGTACTCCAAATACCCCATCCAATTGTGACACGATCGTCTGCAAATGGTCCTGGAGCTTGGCTATGTCATCCAGCTGGTCAGCCAGGGCGCAGCACCTGGTCATGAAGACTCCTTTTCGCGAGGGATTATAGCTTAGGATCTTGCTTTCCTCGATTACTTGTTTCAGTTCAGCGTTTAGCAGGTTGTACTGCCCCCGAATGCACAGCATCGCCAGATAATGATGGGCCATGAAAAGATTGAAGATGGACGACAGCCAGAGATGCAGAACCATCCCTAGGTAAATTTTTGTATCTGCGTGATGAGTTGAACCCAGTGTGAATGCCACTTGGAAGAGATCTGTCACCATGCCGATGCTGAGCATTAAAAGGATCCGCCAGCGTGACTTCAGGATCAACTGAGAGCTAGCTTGACAAAGGCGGAGTAAGTTCTTGACCAGCAGCATTTGGTGGGATTGGTATCGCCATTGGTTGTGTATAGTGGTAAGTCCTTTTATATTTGTAAGTGTCAGTTGAATTTTTGGAGAATATTTAGTTTTGCAAGAAATATTCAAAGATATTTATAATATTTATATGGGCGCCAACCTGCTGTGATCCTCAGAATTGTCAAAGTAAATGCAACATATACGTGTAGCTGATGTGTCCCTCCGAATGTTACAGTAAAGGTTATATTTCCCACCAACTTTTGGACCATAAGCAACAGAATAATGACATTGCATGCAATGGCATAAAGAGTGCTCCGAGTGGTTGTGAATAAGCGTCCCGTTTGCCAGTCTACTTCGAAATTTCTAACTCCGATTGCATGGCCATAAAAGTAGCCTGCCCGAAGCAGCAAACTGACCCAGTCGACCATTTTTTGAGAACTGACGGCGTCCCAATTCTAGGTTCCATAGCAATATGAAGGGAATTAAATTAATTGAGGGTATTTAGTTATATCCACCGATTGAACTGATTATATTACATTAATTAATGACGTCCAGTTAATTGAAAAGGTTGAACTTAGAAAGAGAGCTTATTTTAATTAGTCCACAAAGACAGCCATTGGATTTCCCACCGGAAAGCAAATGACTGCAAAGTAAGGATTGGGTATTATAAGTGTTTTTAATATTTATTAATACACGGGAAAACACACATAACAAACATTTTAAGAAGAAGAAGTTTAATTAATTAGTAAAATATGTTATTTTCGTAAAACCCGCACTAGTTTCATCTAAAGTTTTCCAGGTCATATTGCACAAGATATATTGAATGCAATATAATAGATGTAAACATGGCCCACGTGGAGTAGCGATTGATGGGAAATAGTTGAAGAAGATCCAGCTTAAGAGGGTTTCGTATCAGTTGCAGCTGGAGGATCTCAAACTGAAATGAAGAGGGCATAGTATACCGTATTTGATTAGTTACAACTATAATCCCCATAAAACTCACTGACTCCTCCAGGCGAGCATCCAAGCCAGGCGCAAACAAAGTTCGCTCATCCAATAGTCGAATCATCTCTTGGTGACCATCTTCTAAGTGGAATTCCATTAAGAGGATGTCAATGGCATCCACTAGAAAGATTAAGGACCATGTAAAGCTTAAGAACATATCTTTCGCGTTCATTCCTAGGTCTTTGGAGTCATGCTTAAGGACGTTGTAGGATGTGTAAGTGCTGACCACAGAGTAAAAATAAAAGGAGCAGTACATAACCAACTTCTGTACTCCTAATGCCGCATTCAACTTGACCACAATTGACTGCAGATGGTCCTGAAGCTTGGCTATATCCTCAACCTGGTCAGCCAGGGAGCAACATCTGGTCATGAAGGCCCCTTTTCTGGAGGGATTGTAGCTCATGCTTTTGCTTTCCTCGATCACCTGTTTCAGCTCCTCTTTGAGCAGGTTAAAGTGTGCCTGAACGCACAGCATTACCAGGAAATACTGTGATACAGCTACATTGAGGATGGCAGATATCCATAGCTGTAAGAGTATTCCTGAGAATGCCTTTGAGATCTTAAGTCCGATGGAAACTGAGGCCATTACAAATGGAAAAATATCTAATATAACTTCATTGAGGAACTTGAAAATGATCCTCCAGCGGTGAATCCTAATAATCTGAGGCCTATCCAGGCAAAGTTGTATAGCTTTTCTGGCCAGGATGATTATTTGAGACTGGTGGCGCCATTGGTTGAGGAGAATGGCAAGTCCTGAAAACACGACAAAATATGTGTATTATTTAGGAAATATTTTTGAAAAAATAATATATATATTTATAATTTCCAATATATTTTAGCCAACCCGCAGTCATCCTCAGTAGAGTGACAATGATTAAAACATATCCGTACAGCTTGTTCAATCCTTCAAAAGCATCAACGAGTGTTGACTTCCCGATAAACTGGAATCCGATTAAGATTATTACAATGACGTTGGTTGCCATGGCATAGAGAGTAGTCCGAGTGCTTTTGAATACGCGTCCCGTCCGCCAGTCTATTTCAAAGTTCCTAACTCCAATTATTTTGCCATAATAGTAGCCTGCCCGAAGCACCAAACTGACCCAGTCGACCATTTTTGAAAACTGACTGGGCCCTAATTCTTTTTTCCCTAGGAAAGTTAAGGGAATTGAATTAATTGAGTTAATTTTGTTAGATCTACAGATTAGACTGAAAGTTGAGAGTAATAAATGAGGTCCACTAGTTTGAAAAGTTACATATTAGAAAAGGGCTAATGGAAAATACTCCAAAAAGGAACAATTCATTTGCATATGGAACAAAATTTTTAATTTATTTACTCTTTTTGTAAGTTTTTCAACCTTTAACGATCTTGTGCCTGAACGCATACCATCACCAAGAAATACTACGCTGTGGACATATTAAGAATGGCAGATATCCCAAGCTGCAAGAGCATTCTAGGTAAAACCATGAAACTCTGAAATTTGATAGAACCGAAGGTAATTATATTTGGGAAAATATCTAATAGAAGACCATTTAGGAATTTGAAAAGCATCCTCCATCGGAATGTCATTATAATCTGAGGTCTGGTCAGACAAAGTTGCATAGCTTTTTTGGCCAGGATCATTAGTTGCGATTAGTAGCGTTCTGTTCTGTTTGTTCTGAAAATAATCTTAAGCATATTTTAGCCAAAATATAAAGATTGTTGCCTATCCGTTCAACACCAAGCCGATAACGATCACAATTATGATGTTGTTTCCTATGGCATTGAGAGTACTTCGAGCGCTTTTCAAGACGCGTCCCGTCCGCCAGTCTTTTTCAAAGTTATTAACTCCAATAGCGTGGCCATAATAGTTTCCGAAGCAGCAAACCGACCCAGTCTAACATTGTTGAGAACTGACGGGGCTCTAAATGGTGTTCCTCTCCCACAGTCAGAGATCTCCCGATTAAAGTGAAATGTCAAGGGTAACAAATGAGGACGGTGACTTTGAAAAAGTAAATGTTGAGATAAGTGGTAATTTTTAAAGGCCAACAATCAATACTTTATTAAATTATATTCTTTTCGGTTTTCTTCTGCATTATTCCATAAATAACAAAACTTTCCTTTTCGTGTGTCTCATTTTGTGGTGAATCATTGAGCAGATGCTCAATAAAATGTGTCGCATCCGATTGCGGGCTCATCTTTAAGGGGCCTCCACTCGCTTTAATAGTTATCCCGATCTCCTGTCAGGAGGTTGCCCCTCGTCCGTGTATCCGCTCCTTGGGCGCGGGATTGTGTGTGTGTGTTTGCAGCAGGTTGATTTATGCGTCGGGTCCGGACAGGAGGCAAAAATAACACAGTCAAGTGCATGGCAAACACTTGGCCCTAGACACCGTCTCTGTGGCTGTGGCCACTTTTCCCACTTTTCCTTCTGCCGGTCTCCGATTTTCCCAGGCCTCTGCTATGCACTCTGACCCTCCCTTCCGCCACTTGGCCACTACTTGCTGGCTTTTTGTAATTTTTCACATAGGCAGCCGGGCAAATGCATAAAAAGCCAGACAGCTGAGCATAAAATATTGTTGTTATATGAAAAGCAGCACCGCCACAAAAGGCAACGAGGAGTAAGGAAGACTAGGATGCAGTGAAATAAGAAGAAAGGACCGTCCGAAGACAGGACGAAGAATTTAATTCCCTTACATTGAGAGATTCTTGAAGGATAACTTTATGTTATGTGTGTTGTTTGTGGCATACAATAAACATTTTATTTATAAAAAAATCAGTTAAATTGACAAATATTATTTTAAAATTGTCTTCATAATTTGTGTCTTTATAGTATTCTCATATATTTTTCCCAGAAACCTTATTAATATGTATTTGACTCATTCCATTCCCAAGCTGTAACTCTGCATATTATTCATCTATGTTGCAATTATATTTTATATTATTTTATTTGTTGCCCATTTCAGGGTATTAAAATATATAAGGATTCAAGGAACAGCAGCTGCATTGCTGCAGACTGCGTCTGTTGCTGTTGCGCTTTGAATGAATGAAAAATGAAGTAAGCCCGAACTCGAACTCGAACTCAACTTACTGAACCCAAGTGAACTGAGCTTGGCAAATGTCGCTTGCCAGCTATGTTTTGCCACGTCATAAGCTAAAAGAAGGAATCCATGGAATATACAAAATAATATTTAATAAACATATTTCAATTAAAGTTCAAAATAAAAACTAATATTTTATATAAAAAATATTGGACGGTTTGAAAACTATAATATTAGGAAGAAAAATTCATTTTCTTGTAATACAAATCTACTGATTATTTTTTACAGTCTTTAGTATTACTTACGCAGTGTTTAAATTTCTTTCAAGCATCTTCGGTTGCCTTAGAAACTCACCCACTGGCTGTAAATGTTTGATAAGGAGCATTCATTGATAGAACCGGAAAACTTTTGCTAAAAACTCCACACACAGACATGTAGGAAGAAGTACTGGGGCTAAAAAAAAGGGTTATACATAGCTCTGCAAGGTGTGCTAGCTTTGGTATTCAAAGGCTTTTGATATACTCTCTGTTCTGTTTAGATTTATTCGTTTTCATAGGTATATTGTTAGAATAGTTATCGAAAAATATCTGCAATTATTCCAGGATAATGAAAAATCAGCTAAACCACGAAAACTAATATTAGCTCGAAGCCGAGCAGCTGCTCGTGGGATGGCAGTATGTCACATCCAAGCGCTAAATTGACACGCGCCACTATTTAAGGGTAAGGTCTGGCCGGGATAGCGGTGAAATCGGGGGAAATGAGCTCATTGTTATGGCTGCGACTACGACCGGGGCTATACAGCCGACTGCTGACGCTCCAAATGAGCGGCATAACTCAATGAAAACCCATTGTTGGTGCTGTTGGTGCTGTTGGTGCTGTTGGCGCTGCCGCTGATCCAGGCAACCGTGCACATATTAAATAAGCAATATAAACAGCCCCACAGCCGACGGGCACTGAACGACGGGTGCTGAAAAGGTAAAGCGGGTCAGGTTTAGTGGAAAATCGGGCGGAAAAGCGAGCCGGGGCGGCTGTGGGTTTACCGCAACATAAATTATGGCAAACGCTTGGCTGCCTCATCACTCAGGCATCGCGTAGTTTGTTGCGTATTTTATTAGCCGCGTATGCGCGTCGACAGCAACTGGCATAATTTCACAGCAAATAGCTTGAAAAATTTGCATACGCAAATATGTGGGGATTGGCTCCAGGATTCCAGGATTCCGGCGGGGGTTGAGGAGCTGTGAAGTAATCGTCAAGGCAATGTGCACTGCGCCTAATTGAAACAGTGTGTGGCTGCTCAAATTGAGACAATTAGAAGCAGCACCGACACATGGAGAGACTCGTACCGGAAACGGAAATATAGAGGGAAGGATGTGGTGGAAAAATCATGGCCGTAACACAATTAACTTGTTGGAGTGTCTTAATAAATTAATAAAAGAAAACTAACCTTAAACTCTTGATTAATTTACTTAAAATTCAGCATGATAAAATAAGTAAATAAGTTAACAAAATGCTGCCAAAACCACCACATAATAACATTTCTTGTCAATATTTTTGTATTATGCAGGCAGAAATCTTAAATATTTCGAGAGTGTAAAAAACCAGAACGAAATTTGAGCTTAACAAAGAGTTGCAGGCAAAGTCTTCGTTGTTCTTTCGTTCTTATCCTGATTGCCAAGCAGATGCAGAGTTTTCAATTTACATTTCATTTACTGCCTAGCTGCGGTGTGTGTGTGTTTGCTTTTGCAAAGGAAATTAAATAATTGAAAAATAGTGCAAAAATAAATTAAACGTCAAGGCAAGACGGGCTGAGAGAGGATAGAAGATAGGGAGGGCAAACTGAGATTTAGGGCGTTGTAAATCTTGGGATAACTGTCAAAAGGCCTAGGCAAAAGGCTAGTGAGATAGTTGGAAAAAAAAAGAACTTAAAAGAGAGAAGTAGTCCTGAACTATAAACCATATTTATGCAGTATTTTTATTACAAAGTTATTTTTAAGAAAGTTAAATCGTGTATGTTCTATGAAGCTAATTAACATATTCATATAGACAGGAAGGATAAAATGCAATCCGAAAGCAGAGCCTGTACAAATATTCAACTCAACGAAACAAAAGTGTTCCAGTCGCACGTCTTTGCCAAGAAATTCTTTCAGAATATGCAATTTATGCTTAAATCTGATATACACAGAAAATATTTGATGTATATATCACATATAATAAATATTATACTATTAAATATTCATTTATGCTGAATTTCATTACAAAATTATTTACTTATCCTTATCCAATGATTTCTTCATTTTATATATTTACAGAACTAATGTGTTAAATCATAAGGCTTTTCAAATTGAGTTCATGTTCTATCTGTAAATATTTTTTCACCTGTATTAGTGCGTTGCCAGTCTTTGGCTTTTGTGGCCTTCTCCTGTTCGAAGGACATTAGCATAAAAGCGTTACTAATACACAGCTGCCGAGAGGCCAACAAGAAACACTTAATGAAGCAATTTTTAGGAGGCTGCAGCAGCAGCAGCAGCAGGAGCAGCAACAACTGCTACAGATGCAGCATAAAAAGCAACAACTTCCTGCTAAAGCCAGAAAGCTCTCAACGTGTGCTGCCAACCCGAAGCCCAACCCCATCCTGACCCCAAAGCCTCCCTCCCATCGAGAGCCCATCTGGAAAAACCCTTCTGCGTGGGAGCAGCAGACTGTACTGTTTGCTTGTGCAAAAGTGTGTACAGGTGACTTAATCAACATGCAACTCATTTTGTTTTCCATGCAGGTGCATGCATGGACTATGCGGCCACGTGTGTGTTTGCTTAGGAAGGGGGCGGCATCGGGCGGCACTCGGTGGGAGGAAGGCTGTGGGAGGGACAGGTGCGGAATGGCAGGTATTTAGCTAAAGCTCTGCCTAGTTGCATGTGAAACTGCACGGCACTGTGGCAGCAGCTCGGGTCGCATGTATAAGACACTAAATTGTGTTGATATCAACAATGAGCCCGAAACATTGCTCCTGCACGAGTAAAGGTCCTGAGTGGGTCGGGTCAGGACAAGGACTCGCACTCGCACTCGCACTCGAAGGCCTCACAGGATCCGGACCGGTAGCCAAGACAAGGATTCACCAGCACAAGAACACGGCGAGAAATAAGTAAGGAGAATTTATATTAAATAATAAGATCACATAATCATTTGTATTTATATTAAATGTAAATTTATTTTATTTCTAAAGTAATTCTAGTAAAAGTAAATCATTTATTAAAGTTGTGTTAGTAA
Organism: Drosophila truncata; assembly: GCA_008042515.1. Lineage (NCBI taxonomy): Eukaryota > Metazoa > Arthropoda > Insecta > Diptera > Drosophilidae > Drosophila > Drosophila truncata. Next base: position 352,156 of record VNJQ01002680.1, on the reverse strand, counting down.
AAAGTTTTTTTTTAAATACTTTTTGACAGTTATCCACTCTTAAATTTGTATAACACAAGTTTATTGTTCAGTCAACAAGCTCTTATTTTTTTTTTCTTTTTCATAATTAATTTTAAATTCAATAAAAAATACTTAGATAATAACTAAATATTAACATCATCATTAGCAATTTTCAGTGCTTCCGTTCATACATATGGGAACGTGCTCGGAGCCCGGCTCAGTTAGGCAAATGCATACAAATGGCATCTCCATCTGCCTTCGGTCCGCGCATAAGTTTTCCTCCTAACCTGTCACTAACACCCCATCCCCTAGCACTTTTCCACACCCACACACTCATCCCCATCCCCTATGCAGAATTTCCCAGCAAGTTGCGGAAATTATGCACATGGAAAGGACGCTTCGAGATAGGAGGTGTGCGTTTACAGCCCTGGCAATAGATACTTTTTGGCTGTGGACAACATATTGATGATGCCCAACCAGCCAACTTAGTAGTTGACACCGAATTCCCACACCTCCCCAAAAACTACACATCTTTCAATATAGGGGATGACTCTGGGCCATTGTTTCGGGAAAGGAAGTGGGGGAAATGGTAGGGGAACCAAGTGCAGAAGTCACTTAAAGGTGGCCCTCGTGGGATTTCAGCAAATTGTCGATTGCATTTCGGCAGTAAGTTGGCTTCAATTAATTGAAGCTGGCCAAGAATTTTCCGTGTGAGTGTGCGTTCAGGTAGGTGGTGATTACAGGCAATGAAAAATTATTACGTTTGTTTGGGAACTGTTGGATTTTACATAGTGCACTTAAAACACAAGGGAAAGTTTTGAAAATAAAAAGAGTTTTGGTATTTTAAATTATACTATATATTTGGTATATTTTATTAAATATATTTTGTTTCAATTCAATTATAAAATTGCTTTTATCTCGATTTATCATATTTTACACATCTTCGCTTGCAAAGCCAGATTTAGTTTGGAAATGCCTGCCAGTTTGTTGTCTAAACACATAATAAATCCTCTTTTGCCAAGCAATTTATAGGACCTAGAGCTTTTGACTTTGTTTTGAGCCACGGATGGCAGGAACTCCATCAAATAAGCTGGCATATTAGAGCAGTTGAAGCGCAGTTGGCAGGGCGGTGGGAAAATAAAAATAAAGAGAAGAAAAGCGAGTCAACGAGCTCGGCTTGGGGTCAAGTGTGACACGGCACATTCTGATTCTGGCTCGTTGCCGGCTGTCTCACCTGTCAGGTGCAACACTTTGGCTATTAGAACGCAAAATTTAACAATGTCGCCCGGGAGAGCTCAGCTGAAAGCCCCTTGCCCATCGCCCATCACCTGGGGGATCCCCCGGCATGGCTCTGTGCTTCTCTGTGCGTGCGTATATGTGCTTCGGTGTAAGTGTAACGCCACAGGTCATAAATTCAATTTGGCTAACAAACACGTTGCACTAACACAGGCACACAAACACACACACACCTGCAAAGACAGTTGCAAGTTGGCTGCTGCAACATGTGCAAAGTTGTTTGCCAGAGCAATTTCTCATCCCAGCAAATGGTTGCTGGAGATGTTAGTCTTATTTTTCCACATCTGGATACCCTACAGGAGATGGGAGTTTTTGGCTTAAGCAGAAGTCCCTAAGGTTGGCCAATATATAATCTTCATTTAAATGTGGTTTTATTTAAAATTAGTTAGGTAAATAAAATTATTTAATAAAAAATAATGTATATATTGCTTAATATAATTTATGATAAAGGTAACATATTTGTTTTCATTTTCTGGTGCTTATGAATTAATTATTCAGTTTAATTTTTAATTTTATATCTCACCCAATAATTTTCTTACCCTTTCATTTATTTAAATTTTCTTTTAAATATTTATATATTTTATTTTTTGCTTATTTCAAAGAGTAATTTCCTAATAAAAGCTTAAGTAGTAAAACATTTATTTTAAATTTTAATTGTATAATTTAAAGAGGTAATCCAAGGTCGTTTTCCAATGCTTCCGTCATGTTTTTTCGGTTTCACTGTGTTACGTTTCAGTGAAATCAGAACCGTAAACTAATTAAGATGATTAAAATCTTTTGTTTTGCCCTGACTGGCACTAACACAATACAATGCAAAAAAAAAACAGAAAAAAAGGAATGTACATACATTGGAAAAAGGCTGCCCACAAAAAGGCAACGTAAATTTGATTTACAAAAATGTTCCATTTAATTTTGCTTGTCAAAAGGAATCTGTTAAAATCTATACAGAAAAACTTGGATGGGGAGCGGCGTTGGGAAAAACTTAAATAATATGAAACTGGCAAACGGAAGCTGGAGCAGCAACAAATATCCGATTAAATTATGCTCAAAGTCAAAAGCGCAGACAAAACTGGCCAACAAACGTTGGCCGGCAACCACTTTTTGGGCCAAGTCGGGTGGGGCCGGTTGCATCAAATAAGAAAACTTTTACGGCACACTCTATCTCCACTTGCTCTCCCTCACTCACTCTCTGCCAAAATAAATCAAATAATTCAATTTTAAGCTAAACTTATTTTCGTATTAAAAATGAAAATCAAATAGAAGATAAAAAAGGATCAAGCTGTGCTGGAAAATGCTCTTATGTTGACTGCCCCTTGCCCCTCCTGCCCCCTGCCCCGTGCCCCCTGCGTCCTATGTGACAGTGGGCGTGGCCGGCGGCCATGCCAACGCATAAAACTGCAACCGCATGTGGGGCCGTGTCTGGTATTCTATACATATGAACGTGGTTCCTATCTGGCAGTGTGTGGGTTTTAATACCCTGTAATCGCGTTCTCAAAATGAAGAGTTTTCTGTTTAGATGAATAACAAACCGAGGGTAAGGGCCCTTATTAAATCAGAAAAATATTTGTCTTTGAAGTTTTTAAAAAATTTTAAATACACCTAAAGATAATGGTTTTTATTATCATAAAAATAAGTGTTAAGCGTTTAAATAGTGGATATTTTTGTGTGCTGTCTACGTTCTATTCTAAAGCGCTTATTGAATGTGTGTGAGGGTCGCTTTTCGAGTGTTTGTAAGTCATATCCTTTTGCAATTTTCGTCGTTGTTGGCCACTAACCTCACTCATATACCAATGTCCATGGGTGTGCCAGGGCGAGAGTGCGAGCTGCATGTGTGCCTTGCATGTGGCCAGCACAATAAAATTGTTTGTCGTCCCAAAGGACCTCTCTGTCTCTCTCTCTCTCTCTGTCCTGCTATCTCCCTTTCTCAGCTGGCCGGTAGATTTATGCGGGCCGAAAAGCAGTTGACTTCTCTTACTCGATTTTTATTTTTGGCCGCCTGCAAATTGCATGAAAGTTAAGCAGTTCAGTTTGGTGTCCAAGAGCTAATGCCGCGCCCCACTGCACAAAAGCCACAATAATCGGAAGGATAAAGGATCGCCTGGCGACTGGGAAACTCCGACAGAGCGAGAGACAAAATCAATTAACAGTTTTTGAGCACCGCAGGCGGTCCTTAAAGTTTTTCCCATCTCAGCCACAACGCTAGTAACAATTTGCAAATTTCTTTGTGTAAGAAAATTGAATAATTCTCTCAGGTAGCTTGAATATTGCAATAAATATTTGAATTTAATTATTTAAAAAAATATATTATATATTAGATATAAATAAATACTAAAATTTCATTACTTAAGCAGATATATTAAATAAATTCGTTCTGTGAAATATAGCAAAATGTAAGTTTGGGAAAGAGCCTAAATTAAAAATGAGAAAAAAAACTAATTACGAACTTAATAGATTTAAAAGAAAACTCTAAAGATATTAAAATCGTTAAAAAAGACACATATTCCTTTAAATTTTGCGTTGCTAAAAATGTATTATAATATCACAATAAAATATATAAAATGTCTTGCCTTCGGTTTTCATGATGTTTACTTTTAAACTGATTATTTTTTCTTTTTTAGTACAAATTTCATCTTTCAGCTTTCTCAAGCTTTATATGAGGTGGTATTAAACATAGATTACTAAACTATAAAATTCAGGTAATGGCCTTCGCAACCTAACTTTTAACCTTCTTATGCGATTAAGTCGTCATATTCCCTGCTCTTTAAAGACATTAAAAGTACTTATCAGCCACTTTGGAATCTTTATCAGCAACTGAATGATTATTGAGGTCAACCCTTGAAGTTCATTAGATGAATTATTATTTATTCGTAGAAAATGCTTTTATATTTCAGAGGAATTTTCGAAATTTGCTATAGATTTTAAATGTACTGCTAAAGGCATTTTCGAGGAAAATCTTTTCAGATAGATTTAGCATAAAATATTTATTTTAAGTTCCGTTTATTTTAATCATATTCCATATCCAATTCCAATACCTAGGCACATGTGTGTATGCTCCAACTCCTCTGCACTCTTTATCACCGAAGCTCACTAAGCCCAACTGCACGTAAAGGAACTTTTTGTTAACACGTAAAATCCTCACCAGCGGCCCGCCGGAGTCTCCACGGCAAGTGTCTGACTTTCTAGCTGCCGCGCAGAACTGAAAATTGGTGAGTGTGTCATTCAGCTTCGCATTGCAGAACCCATTGTCATAGTGATAGAGTTTCGTGGTTTGGAGAACATTAGCCAAAGAACCGTTGCCGGTAAAACCCCAGCCGAAGGCTTCAAACTTATTAATCTGGGGCAGATATTTTTGACTTAGAAGGCAGACGGGTTGAGTGTTAGCTGGGAAAGGAAAAGGGTAAGAACGGTAAAACAAAGAACCTTTATAATTATAACTTACCATTGAAAATTATTTTTGTTTTCAATTTAAGCAATGCTATGTCATTGGCTAACGTGATGTCATTGTAGCCCCTGTGACGTATTGTGTTTTCGATTTCGTAGTTCTGAATGCTGGGAAAACAATAAAAACCGTGGCAGTCGGGATTCGTCCTGGTGTCATACTCACCCAGGCGAACTTTTCTAAAACGCAGAGGGGATAATTGTCAAGACAATGTTCTCAATTAGGCGGAAAGCTACTCACAGGCCTTTTGCCAGGCAGTGACCTGCCGTAAGGATGTATCCTGGATAAAAGGAAGATAAATATTAAATATTAGAGTAAAATACACATTGACTAACAGAATACTAACTTTCGGTTATGATAGATCCGCCGCAACGATATCCAGAATTTGTGTACAAAAACGCCATAAATGGAGCCGTACCCAAACCGGTTGTTTCTCCATTATTAATCCTAGCACTCGGCCTAGGAAAGAAATTCCCACAGTACGATGTTATAAAATATGTCAGCACTCCCTGCTGTTGAACAACTAAACAGGCTATGAAAAGAAGACCAATCCGAAACCCGGCCATTTCGAGTGTGACACGACATCGACGATGTCGCCGTACTTTAAATATTCCCCAAGTCGGCTTATCAGTCGAATTTTGATTTATTGTATGTTTCGCGGAATTGAGATTTTATAAACTGCCGGGGCTAAGCATGTTCATTTTTATTTTTGATGCTCCCTTAATTAACAAGTTAACAAGTTATGAATCTTAAGTGAATAAATTATTTTCGGAGCTATTTTTTACAAGCCCATCGTTTGCATTGCGTCCCAAATCCAGGTGCCGTAGTTCGGTGTATATGTGTACACCCCAGTCCCCAAGCAGAATTTGTCTCCGTAGCTAACGACTCCTAATTGAAGGTAGCGGATCTGTCTGTCGTTGGTTATAATCTCGGTTACCAGCGGACCGCCCGAATCTGCTCCACAGGCGTCCGTTCCAGTGTCAGATCCAGCGCAGATCTCGCCGTCAGTAAGCTCCTTACTAAACTGTTTTTCACATAGACTCTTTGGGAAGTGGGTCAAATTTGTGGTCTGAAGAACATTGGCTTCAGAACCTTGATAGTAGGTCAGGCCCCAACCGAAGACCTTGTACCCAGATACTCTGGGCGCATTCCTAGGATATAGGAGCAGACAGATCGGCTGAATATTAACTGCGATAAGATAAGAAATGATTATATAGGCCCTCTGGTGTTTACCGCGCTGATAACCTACCATTGAAAATGATGTATCTGTCTGTTTTAATCAGAGCTATGTCGTAAATGTGCGCAGCAGCATTGTAGTCGCCATGGTATGCCATGACCTCAATACCGAAGTCCTGATGCTTGGGCATGCACACCTTTGACAAGCAATCTGGGTTACTCCTATTATCGTACTCTCCCAGGCGCACAGTCCTGAATCAAAGAAGGATTTTTATGATGATTTCGTTAAAAAGGAAGTCTACTTACATATTTTTACCCGCGCAGTGTGCTGCTGTCAGGATGTATCCTAAAAATAAGAAGGGAGAATAATTATGATAGAAAGATGAACTAATGTATCGCGTGAAATACTGACTGTGGTTCACGATCGAGCCGCCGCAAATATACTTATTGTTTTTCATCAAGTAGGCCATAAAAGGGGCGGATCCGAGTGGAGCATCTCTTCCATCTATGATTCTAGTTTGTGAAGTGTCATATAGTCCGCATTCAGGGTAAATGACTTGGGCCTTGATACCCTCCTGGAGAAGGAAAAGGCAGGCTATATAGAGAAGACCAATCCGAAACCTGGCCATTTCGACTGGAGCCCGCCGTAACTGAATTCATCGCCGCTGTCGTCGTACTTTAAATATTCCCCAAGTCGGCTTATCAGTCGAGTTTAGATTTATGTTTCACGGAATTCAGACTTTATAACCTTGCCAGGGCTGCGATTGTTCAGACCAAAAGCTTGCTTGGCATGCTAGTTTTTATTTTTTATTTTTGATGTTCCCTTTATGCATAATCAAAAAGCTTAAGTTTTTTTTTAAAGGCCCATCCTCTTCATTGATTTCCGGATCCAGGTGCCGTAATTCGGTGTGTATGTGTACACTCCCAACCCCAAGCAGTATCTGTCTCCGTATGCAACTATTCCCAATTGGAGGTAGCGGGACTGATTTTTGTAGATTACCTCGGCTACCAGCGGGCCGCCTGAGTCGGCGCCACAGGCATCCGTTCCAGTGTCAGATCCCACGCAGATCTTGTTGTTACTAAGGCTGTGATCAAACCTCTTTTCACAACGACTCTTTGGGAAGTGGGTCAGCCTTGTGGTCTGAAGAACATTGGCTTCAGAACCCTGAAAGTAGGTCAGGCCCCAACCGAAGACCTGGTACGAAGATACTCTGAGAGCACTCCTAGGATATAGGAGCAGACAGATCGGTTGAATGTTCACTGCGATAAAATAAGATAATATTAGATAGATTTACTGGTGTTTACCATGATAATACCTACCATTAAAAATGATGTATTTGTCTGTTTTAATCAGAGCTATGTCATTAATGTTCCCATTAGCATAGTACCCTTTATGGTATGCCATGACCTCAATATCGAAGTCCTGATGCTTGGGCATGCACACCTTTGATAAACAGTCTGGGTCAGTCCTATTGTCGTACTCTCCCAGGCGCACAGTCCTGAATCAAAGAAGGATTGTCATATTGATTTCGTTAAAAAGGAAGTCTACTTACATATTTTTACCCGCGCAGTGTGCTGCTGTAAGGATGTATCCTAAGAATATACAAAGGAATAATATTTATAGAAAGAGACACACAATGAACCGTGTAAAATACAAACTGTGGTTCACGATCGAGCCGCCGCAAATAAACTTATTGTTTTTCATTAAGTAGGCCATAAAAGGGGCCGATCCCAGAGGAGCATCTCTTCCATCCGTGATCCTACTTGTTGATGTGTCATATAGTCCGCATTCAGAGTAAATGAATTGGGCCTTGATTCCCTGGTGGAGGAGAATAACATAGATTCCAAGGACAAAACCGAGCCAATTTAAAGTCATCTTGACTGAGGCTCCCAACAACTGAATAACATCGTTGACGTCGCTTCTTAAATACTTATTTATTATTCATTCAAATATTCTTATCAGTTGAATTCCTGGTACTATATTTCGTTTGATATTTTTGTGTTTAATGGTATTATTCTATACTTTATAATAACTTTTCATAACAACTTTTTGCTTTTTTTTTAGAATGTCTAAAAGGTCAGCGACAAGTCATTTTTAAACCCAAAAAATTTGAGCCTCCGATCTCATAAAGTATAAGTTCTGTATCAGTATCAACAAGCGTGATGGTCTTGCTATTTTTTGCCACACAAATAATTTTATTTTATTTCGAACATAATTTTAGCATTGCCTATAAGGCATTTTCGAGCTTAGGCTCTTCGATTAAGCATGTTAATATTATTTCGTTAAAATTTCAGGTCGAAGGCTCGCATTGTATTCAGGATCCAGGATACGTAATTTGGAACATATGTAAACGCTCCAGAACCGTTGCCGCCGGTGCTCACTACTCCCAGCTGCACAAATCGGTTCATTTTGTCGTTTGTGAAGATCTTGGTCAGCAGAGGACTGCCAGAGACACCGTTGTAAAGGTTCCATTCCTCTGATCCAGCGCAGATCTGGTTACGAGTAAGAGTCCTAAACGGGCTATTGCAGTGACCGTTAAGGTAGCGTCTCAGATTTGTGGTCCGTAAAACATGGGCTGTTGCACCATGGCGGTTGATCCATCCCCAACCGAAGACCTGATAATCCGCTACCCTTGGCACGCTTGCTGGATATAGGTATAGACAGATTGGCTGTATGTGGCCTGGGAAATGGATCGTTGTGGGATTATTATACCTCATTTGATATTCGAATAAAAACTTACTCCTGAAAATGATATCCCTGTCTAATCTGAGCAATGCTATGTCATGATTTTGAGCGAAATTATCATATTGCCGATTGCATAGGGCAACATCGATGCCGAAGTCCTCATGTCTGGGTATACATACCATTCCCTCGCAGTCTGGGTCTGTTCTATCATCGTACTCGCCTAGTCGCACAGATCTGGATATTGGAGTGGTTAGTATAAAGACAGAAGGTTTTTGTCAGAAGAAATTCTACCTACAGGTCCGCATCCAAGCAATGTGCTGCTGTAAGGATGTATCCTGAAAATATATTTACAACATTTTTCAAAAAATTTTCAAACAAGCACAAATAATATATAATAAATAATAAAACACTGACTCTGGTTGATGATCGAACCGCCACAATGATAAGTATTGTTCTTCATCACGTACGCCATAAAGGGAGCCGATCCCGGCGAGGTATTTCTTCCATTCCCGATTCTAATTTCTGGTGAGTGAGACAGTCCGCAGTTAGGGTATAGGAATTGGGCCTTTACTCCCTGTTGAAGGACTACAAGGCAGACTGCAATGACAATTTCAATCCGATTCGTAGTCATCTTGACCGAGGTTAACGTTGACTGAACATATTACATGGTTGGCGTCGATTGTTAAATAGTCTTTCAAAAACGCTTATCAGCGCTTTTGTAGCTTTATTTCTAATCACTTTTTGATGGTTTTTTTAGAATTTAAGCGTAATTCCACTTACATTTCGTGGAATTTGTATGTAGTAAAAACCCTTGGTTCTGTGAAAACAGCCAAGAGGAACAATTAAGTTTTTCTAAATAATTTTCTAAAGCAATTTAGCATTCACTTGAAAGAATTTATTACAAACACATTTAATAAAAATGTTTAAACTCTGACATGGGACCTATTTTTCTCCTGAAAGTTTTGTGAAAATTGAGCGGCTTTGCCATGAGTAACAAGGCTAAAATGAACTATTGAAACTGACAAAACCAATTAATTTGTTCTTTAAAGTTTCATCCTTTACTAAAATTTTCTCGGTGACCTCTCTTTTTTTGTGGCATTGTTCTTTGGCTGGGGGCTATAAATATTAATAATCGATTTCTCATTCACTATTTCGATTGATATTTCTGTGTTAATGGTATTCTTCTATACTCTATTGGGTACTTCTCAAATAAAGAAAACTGTCAACAATTTTCATAATAACTTTCTGTTTTTTCTTTGGAATGTCTAAGAGGTCAGCGACAAGTCATTTTTATTCCCCAAAAATAGGCGCCTCCGATCCCATAAAGTATAAGTTCTTTATCAGTATCACCAAGCGAGACGGTTTTGGTATTTTTTGCCACACAAATCATTTTATTTTATATAAACAAAAAACGTTTTGTCTATAAAGCATTTTCGAGCTAGGGCTCTTCAATAAAACATATTAATATTATTTTATTTAATTTTCAGGTCCAAAACAAACATGGTATCTTGTATCCAGGATACGTAATTTGGAACATATGTAAACGATCCAGAACCATTTCTGCAGATGCTGCTCGCTATTCCCAACTGCACAAATTGAACAATTTCCAGTCCGTCCCATGAGATGATCTTGGTCACCAGCGGACTGCCAGAGACACCGCTGTAAAGGTCCCAATTCTCTGATCCAGCGCAGATCTGGTTACGAGTAAGAGTCCTAAACGGGCTATCGCAGTGGCGGTTGTTGTAGCGCCTCAGTTTTCTGGTACGTAGAACATGGGTTGTTTCACCATAGCGGCTGGTCCATCCCCAGGCGAAGTCCTGGTAATCGCTTACCCTTGGTACACTTGCTGGATCTTGGTACAGACAGATTGGCTGTATGTGTCCTGGGGAATGGATCGTTTTTAGTTTTTTATACCTCTTTTTCTGTTTCTATATTAGGAACATAACATATGGTATATAAATAGTAAAATTTTATTTGAATCATTGACCCTTAAAAACTTACTCTGGAAGATAATATCCCTGTCTAATCTGAGCAAAGCTATGTCATTATTTACAGTGATATTATCGTATTGCCGATGGTGTACGGCAAACTCGACGCCGAAGTTCTCATGTTGGGGTCTGCATACCATTCGCTCACAGTCTGGGTCAGTTCTATCATCGTACTCGCCCAGTCGCACAGATCTGGATGTTGGAGTGGCTAGTATAAAGACAGAAGGTTTTTGTCGGAAGAAATTCTACTTACACTTCTGCTTCCAGGCAATGAGCTGCTGTAAGAATGTATCCTAAAAACGAAATTATAAATATATTATACATTTTCCAAACAAGCACAAATAATTTATATGATGAAACACTGACTATGGTTGACGATCGAACCGCCACAGTGATAAGCATTGTTCTTCATCAGGTACGCCATAAAGGGAGCCGATCCCGGGAAGGCATTTCTTCTATTAAAACATGTAACTAATGGTGAGTCAGAAAGTCCGCAGTTAGGGTATAGAAACTCGGCCTTTACTCCCAGTTGAAGGACTACAAAGCAGGCTGCAATGACTATCCCAGTCCAATTCGTGGTCATCTTGGCCGAGGTTAACGTTAACTGAACGTATCGCAAGGTTGGTGTCGATTGTTAAATATTCTTTCGAGAGCGCTTATCAGTAAAATATTTTCATTATAAAAAGTTGCTACGCTTTATTTATAGAAATTTTTTGAAAAGTTCTTAGAAGTGATGTGATTTTCTTTAAAGTTTTGCCGAATCTTTATGGAACCTTCGTTCTTTGAAAACACCCAAGTTGAAACATTTAATATTTCTAAATAATTTTATAAAGCAATCACAATTAGCAGCTTTCACTTGAAATATTAAAAATTATTAATTTCAAACGCACTTAATCAACATTTATAGACTCTTTCTGGGTAGATGACTTGGAAGAAAAATACCTGAAAATTGTGTGAAAATTGAGCAGCTTCATATGAATAAGAAGGTCTTATGACAAACCCAATTAATTCGTTCTTTAAAGTTTAATTTGCCATCCTTTACTTATATTTTCTCTATTTATGTCCCCTCTTTTTTCGTGGCTTTGTCCCTTGTCTGGTGGTTATAAATAATAAATAAATGTTTGAATGCACCTACAATCAACAGACAAAAAGAAACCCACACACACACAGGATAGGGCACAAAGCTTTGGCAAGTCTGAAGAAAAAATTCGAAATAAAATTTTTCATAATCGAAAACGTGACTGTAATTTTGGAGCTGCCAATGGAATGGCGTTCTTCGATCATAATTCCCTCTGAATTTTGTCTATGGCGAAATAAAGTTCAGCAAAACCATTTCAGTCCTTTTTTTTACAAATAAAATTCCTTATATAAATAAATGAATTTAAATTTTCAAATGACTTCCAAGAAATAACATAAATACATGTATTAAATAGTTTCGTTACAGATATTTGATTCATATTGATATCTCATCTTAGGTGTAAGGCTTTTTTTTTCATTACAGAAAAACCAATCTACCCATTTTCCGGAACGTCATTTTTATTTTGAGGAGTTTTTCTTATGGTTTCGATTTCTGTTCGAGCGGCTTTTGTTCGAATGAAAATGCGATTTGCGCTTTTTATGATTGGCATGTGTTAATAAATTTTCAGGGCTCATGGCGATGAGTGGCACGTCACGTTGTCCTGTCCATGTCCTCGTCCCAAAATTATCTTTTCACCCCCAAGGATGCGTGTGTGTGTGTGTGTGTGGGAGAATTGACACGTGTTTTGGGTGTCTTTCTTGTATGAGTCCTCCTTCCAAAAGTCCTGTAAATTAGCCGCACACTAATTTTGTGCTTCGATGAGCAAAAGTATTCTTCAAGAAGTGATGCGAAAAATGACGAGGCCTTGTTGTTGACGCAATGACAGTATGTGTTTCTTTTTTTCATTTTATTTTATTAATAATATAAATAATTTAACTCAAACGTCAATAGCTCAATTTTCGTTTGGATAAAGTTACCTACAAAAATATAAAAAAAACGAATTCCAGCTTTATTGCTATCGCCAAAAACTTCATGCCAAATTAACTTAAAACGTTTTTTGCATACGCAAATAAACACGATGAATGGGGTCGGGGGAATGGCAAACATTTCCCTGATCTATTTATGCTATGAAAATATCTAAAAAATACAAGCCAAATAATACCAAATGGAGCGGGAATTCAAACACGGACACACGGAGCCTATATAAATAAATTTTCATTTCGTTTCGCATTCATCAAACATTTTGACAATTTTATCTCCATGGGCGTTCAAGTGTCCTTTATTTTTCTGCATATATACATTTTTGTTTTTTTTTTTTTGGCGCTGTCCCTTCTAAGCGACGGCCGTTGGGCAGCCAAAAAGTAAATTTATGTTATGTTTTTCGGACCCAGAGCCATTCTCACACCCACTCCCGTTTCCCTGCGCATTTTCACTGCTATTGCCATGCAGGAAATGCGTGTTTAGCAAATGTTTTTAAATTGTATAACGAGAATTTATGACGGACGCTTCCATGGATGCGGACCATCGCAAGGTACCAAAAGGCAGGAACAACAAAAATTGCATGTTTCAAATTCGTTTAGCATTCCGTTTTATTTTCTCCCTGTTGCTCTTGCTGCTTTGGGTGTTGAAAATAAGGCCCATATAAATATGTATATTTATCTACATACAAATATAGGTAGGTGACTGGAATTTTGGAACATTTTTGGTCTTACAGGTAAGGCATAAATGATACTTAGCAATTGAGATAAAACTATCTAACTAACTATTATTTGTTGGATTTTTTATCCTTGTTTATCGAAGGTGCTAACTTGTGAGATTTTATATATATTTAACCATATAATAACCCAGTTATTTTAAATAAATATCTTCTATTTTTAACATCTGTCAACTTATAAGACATTTTGAAATAGAAGTTTGTTTGATTTTTCTGAAGGTTACAAATATTTATTCTAAAATATAATTTAAAATACATATTTATGTGCTTTTTAATATAATTTTAATATCAGTTGTTTGAAAAGGAATTTCTATATTCATAATTTATAACACTTTTACTTTCAATAAATTAAGCCAACAGTTTTTATATTAACCGAGACATTTTAGCATTTTCCACCGAAATGTCCTACTCCTTTAAATGTATCCTAGAGCATCAAAATGATATCCCCATCTTGGCAGCACTTTCCTCCATTTCCCCCGATTGTCATTTATTTGCGGCTTGTGGCACTTGGACGAGTTTGGTTTGTGCAGCATTTCAATGAGCAAATGCAAATAAATTATAAGCAAAAAAGGAGACAGAATTCAAATAAAAATATTGATGCTGCTCTGCTGGCTGTTGGCAGTTGGCAGTGGGCTGCTGGCTGTTGGAGAAACGTGACGAAATGTGTTTTGTGTTTGTTGTTTCTATTTGTCGAGCACTTAAAAGAAATAACCGCCACGTTCTATAAATTAGATGGCGTTTCTCGCTTTCAGGTTTTTGGGTTCTAGATCCGTGGCTAACGAGGCGTATGCGTCATGTCCTGACAAGTGAAAAATGTCCCTCCTTCGCCTGACATGTGTGTGTGAGTGTATGAGTGTGCGAGTGTGTGACTGCGTGCAAGGGTGTGGCAAGGAGCCCTCCAAGTGCGAGTGAGTGGTTGCGGTTGGCTGGAGCTGCTTCTTAATCCTGGCAGCGCCAACCGCTTAATTATTCATTGAAGCCAATGCATTGGAATGCCGAAAGCCGCAGGCTTATAAATAGCATGCGAACTGCGGAACCTCACAATTCTGCGGCCACCTCACTCAACATTAATCAGTTTACGGTCGCAGTCAAATTGATTCAAATAAATACCAAGTGGTCTTATTTCTCGAGGGAATTACTATTTTATAATTTTTATGGGATTTTTTAGAATGCCTACAAATACTGTTTGTATTATTAAGAAGAAATCTCTATACAGAAAAAAACAGTGTACAAAAACTCTCATTAAATATATCGTTGAAACTGATGAAGCCTTTTTATTTCAACAACCATTAAAATTGTAGAAATTATATCATATATATTATATGTTATTAAGATGCAGTGAAGCTCGAGTTAGATAATGATCTCATTTTAGTTCATTTCTTTCACTATTTTCCTCAGCGTATCCGTAACACTTTTGATATTTTTACAAAGCCTGCTCGGCAAAGATTTCACACCCATCAAACCCACATGAATGCATGCCTGCATGCATGGAATTGTGGATGCCTTCTGTGCGTGGTAGAGCCTCCCTTTTTGGCCTGGACTGCACTCCCTTTTCCTGGTTTTATTTTTCCGTCTGCTCCTTTTTTTTGGTGCATGGGGCGTGCTTTTGGCTGCGTTTTGTGTACCAAATGACCGAGTTCTTTGTTATAGTTACTACTCCTGATTCTGCTTCTTTTGCTGCCGGTTGTAAATGCATTGTATGAATGTGTTTTTGCCATTCGCAATTTCATGCGGCCGCATTTATGAGTTTGCATGTCGTGTTTGCCATCCCGAGAGGACCACCCCGCCGAGAGGACCCACCACCACCCTTATCCTCACAGTGTGCAACTGCCAACACTTTCAATTGTTTTCAACACTAAAAATCCTCGACAATAAGCCCGAAGTGAAGTCGCTCTCTGTGGGTGTGTGTGTGTGTGTGTGGTGGGTTTACTTTTGGCTAAATTGTGTTTTTCCTGCGGCAAATAGTTCGTGGAAAGTGAAATTTATTCGTGTGCTTTTCCATTCGGCAGGTTCTTAATTACTCAGGGCGTAAAATGTGGCATGAAAAATGTAAAAATGCTTAGATGAGCGTGACTTGAGTTAAACTAAAACCAAATAGTTTGAATTGTGAGAAAAATGCTATGGGGAAATATAATTGGAGAAAATGAGAAGACCCAGCGAGCCAAAATATAATACAAAAATATTAAAATTATATAGAAATTTAACATTTTTGTATCTTTACTTTAATATTGGAACGCTTTATAATCAAAATATTTTTTCACAGAAATACAAGTTTATATTTATAATCATTTCTTCGGCTGGAACCGTCAAGGACACAGTCCTCATTTGCATTCAGCATAAAAGACAATTAGAGATTGAAAGATCCAAGAAGAGATTCATTCCGTAATCAAATGAAACATTTGCGAAATTATTTTCCAGTCTACCTCGCACTCGCACTCGCACCATAAACATAAAGAAAATCCATTTGTATGCAAAATAGATTCCGCCTTCGACTAAAACCGGGACGCTGACTCCGGGACTCAACTATTTGGCACTGACTCGCATTTACATGCTAAATAGCCTCCTCAAAGGACTCTCAATCCCCGTCCTCACATGCCACTGCCCGATTTTGGATCGGACTACGGCTGTGACTCGTCTCCGTGTAATTGAAACGTTAAATAATAAAGCCGCCTGTGGAGTGCAGGAGATTCAATCAGTCCAAGACGAAGACAATTAGGGCCAGGATTTGCCTCTCAAAGGGAGAAACTTAACGCATTTCGTGGCGACAGACAAAGAGAGAGAGAGATACCGCATCAGAGGGATCTTTTCACCTACAAGGAATTTCAAATAATCAAATTCATGCAATTTGCGGAGACACAGAAACAAACAAAAAGGAAACAGGATAGAATAAAGGAAATGAGAGAATTTAGTATAGGGAAGGTGACTAAAAACACTCATTAATTAAATATAATAAAGTAAAATTAATATTTCTAGGCTAGTTTAGAAAAGTAAAATAGCTTTACAACTCATTTAAGATTGGATTATAAAAGTTTTACAAATTTAGTAAGTAAACTCAAAGATTTTTTTGCTTATTTATTTTCTGAATTTTTAGGAGACTCATAAATTTCCCAAATATTTCATTAGAAAGTTAAGATCCTTTTCGATTTCGATCAACTTTTGTTTCGAGAATAATGCAGGGTATAAGAACAACTTGAAACAAAGCAAGTTCCAGAAAAAGTTGACGCAATCAGTAACAGTATTTCTATCTCTCCTTATCGTCCAATGTCTCTATGCCACCAGCTCCTATCACTCCTTTTTTTTTCTTGGCTTGCCATTCGGGGAAAAGGAAGCAAAATTAGTTGGCTGCAACCTGCAAAAGAAAAGTTTTACGCTTAAGTAAAAGTGCAAATGCTTGCCATTCTTTTTCCGCCCATCTACCCCACTGTCGGCTGTCGGCTGTCGGCTGTCGTCTCTTTCTATTAGGATTGGGCCATCTCTTTCGCCATTCATGGTCTGTATCTGTATGTCCCGAGCTCCTTTAGCTTTGCCTTTGGTGTTTCCGACGCCTTTCTTCGCGCAAATTGCGCACAAATTAGTTCAAGTTGAGGCGCATTTCAGCGTTATGACTGTCAATGAGCCGATGCCAGTGGGTACACTGTGAAAAAAATTAAAACGCAAAATTAGGGATAATATAAATTGAAATTTGAGTGAAGAAATGTTTTCTGGAATATTAAATATATGGTATAATACAAAGAAAACTTTCTTGTTCTACATTTGTTTTACAATAAATCGCCATGAAATGAAATTTCCTTAAAAAATTATTATTTTGAGCTGTGCAGAAAAGGAGACGGAATGAGGCTTTGCTATGGGGAGAGGGTTAGAAAAGGAGGAACTCCTGGCTGCTGGCTCAACTTCAAATTGCCAGCGGGACTTGTGCAGCACAAATAAAAAAAAAAAAAAAAACTGAGAGACCCTTGAGCTAAGGTTACGATGGAATCGGGGGCCAGGGAATACCGGGATCCGGGGTATATGGCTCCTCACCCGATTTGCTTGCTGGCATTGTGCCCCAGTCAGCAGTTTTTGTTTGGGCTAATGATGCGAAGGATGATGTCGATGTTATTGGTATTTTCTATTGATGCCTCACTGGGCCAGGATCTGTGGTCCTGTTCCTGTTCCTGTTCCAGTTCACGTTCCTGCACCCGTTCCTTGGTCCTGGTCCTGGTCTACTCCTTGTGCTGCTTCTTGTTGCTCCACTTGTTTCTATTGTTTTCGTTGTTTGCCAATGTTGTGTGCGTATCAAAGGAAATGCTGTTGATGCAGGCTCTGCGAGGACTTAACTAGGCATTTGACGAACAACATCTCGGGGTTTATTAGGTGGAGCCGGGGAAAACCTTTGGGGCCAGTGAAAGTTCTCCTAATTTGCAGGGCTCCTTGAAGTGAAGACCAGTTAACGTCTAGAGTTGTCACGCTTGAGTTTATTGTCATGGCTATTTACATTGATGAGAAAATAAATCGAAATAATTGTTAAGGATCCTTATAGATATGATTCTTGTTTAGTAGAATATTTTAGGCTTGTATTTTAATTAATATAACTAATAAGTTGTACGTTTTTTTTCTTTTAAAACTGATAAAATACAGAGATATTAAAATAAGATCTGTTTATAGTATTAACTCAAGCATAAATGCTATTACTAAAAGCATTTTTTTATAAATTATAAATTATATTATATATGAATATATTATAATATTATAAATTTTATTAATATTGTTTATTTTGACAGGAAATATTGATAACTTCCATAACAGCTCTTGTGAAATAATTCTCCCCTTGTCCTATTATCGTAATATCGTTATTAACATAAAGCAGACAACTGTTAAATCTCTGCTAAGGTAGAATTTTCCCAGTATTTCAGCTAACATCACCTTGTCATAGCAGTTTGCTGAAAATTCCAGCTTTTAACTTGGCTAACAGACAGTTACAATGTGGAAACCGGAATTGAAACAAACAAAATACGAGGCGGAAACGAACTCTCTCGGGGAAAAACGAGGTGCTATTTTCGCTACACTCTCTCTCTCTGTCTCTCTCTCAGGCTTTCTCCAGGCAAAAGAGAGCAGAACACAGAGAGAGAGATAGAGAGAGCCTCTCTCTTAGCCATGAGTTTTCGCAACCTCAGACAATGCGAACCAGTTTGTGCGTTTCGCTTGAAACTTTTCGTGTTTTCGTCGCTTTTTATCCTGATATCCGGCCATCGTGTCCTGTTCGTGGGCTCCTTCGTGTGTTCGGGTGTGCGTGTCCGCCAAGCCCGCGAGTCTGCCTGTGTGAGTGTGAGTGTGAGTGTATGTGTGCTGGGCGCCAAGTAAAAACCAGGTAATAAGGAGAGCAAAGCTTTTAGTCTTGGTCGGTTATTGGTGCTGAGTGGTTGGCGAAGGCGACACAAGTCCGTGCGAAATTCTCGATTCGCGCTTCTCGATTCTCGTCACTCGATTCTCGATTTGCTCCACTGCCGAGTCCTGGAAATCGCGATAAAACCGAGGACATTCGTGCGTACGTGTGTGCCCGTGCCCGTGCCTCGTGTGCCCCAGTGTGCGTCTTTACTGTGTCCGTGTGAGTGCTTTAGTTGTGGGAGTTAGGCTGGGAAAAGGCAAATTATGAATAAAATGTAACGAAAAACAAAGGCAGAGAGGATACAGAGAAAAATAAACAAAAACTGCAGTTGACTAAACTAAACTGAAAAACTAATCTTAACCCCCCGCCGGCGGCGTGCTGATGTTCCCAAATTCATTTTCGCCAGCCAGCAACTGACTTCTCCCCGCTTTCTAGTTGGTTTTGACAAATTAAAATGCATAAATTATGAATGAAAGTACCGTTACGTGCGTGACAACCAATCATTTGTTATTATTATGCACGTGGGCCAGCCAGCCAGCCAGCCAGCAAACAAAAACAGTGTGAGCGCTAGGGGGCAAAAAAGTTAACTTGGCTAAAATCCCGAGCCCCGAACAGTCCCACAAAAAACAAAAAAAAAACCCCGAATACCCAAAAAAAAACCGGCACACATAAAGGCGTTCTTTAAAGTTCCTTGAAAAAGGAGCAGCAGGAAAATAGAAAGAAAAACGGAATCGTCAGCGGCAGAAATAGCAGCAATAAGTGAGTATTATGCGACATACAATTTTCCTCATATTTCTCTGGGGATTTTCCAGCATTCCGGGGGCCAAGCATAGCGCGCACACATACCACCAGAAATTGTAACTTAAAGTTTTATTAACTTGGCGCGGACCTTGGGGCCAGTTCAATTTGTGCACACGCCTCAGGTGTCAACATAAATTATTATAATTATGAAACTCTATAGCCGGATACGGGCATACAGCAATATAGCATAAAGAACGGACAGCCAAGGACATGATAATAGAGTCTAACCAGAAGTTATTGGTATCCTGTAAGCCGGTGGGTTCCATAATTGCCTTGAAATTTGAGTGTCGAATTAGAAATTTAATATTTAAGTCTCTTAAAAGTCACAATGATATTAATTATCATAAATATGTATTCCTTTACGGCCTTGTCATATTCTTAAAATTAATCAAGTTTAGCCACAGAGGTTCTTATATACTTTTAATTTACTAAAACTTATTTAAATTAATAAATACTAATTATTAATCTACTAATCAAAAGCAAACGTAAAATCTATAGATCTATATGAATAATCCAAAAAGTTAAATATAAGTTTATATAAAATTTTTATAATTTAATAAAAAAGTTCATAATTTCTTCAATAATTTTTTTTTTGGCACCATAATTTCTACAGTTGTGTGAACAGCGTGATTTTCCGCTTTATATATATGAAATTCCCGCACAATGCCAATTAATTTGAGTCGCTGAGCTGGGACATTCTCTGGCCGGGCTTTGAGTTATGGCCTTTCATTAGTCTCATTTAGTTCAAGGCAAGCCAGGGAAAAACTCTGGGAAAAGCGAGCAGGAGCCTACCAGCAGATCGTTAAATCCCTAAACTCTTGGAAAGGTCAGCACCATGGCTGACTGGCCTTTATGGCCTTATCAATTGACACTTAAAACTCAAACACCAAGATAAATAAAAGAGATACCCTCTCCAATTATTTAGAAAGAAAACCATATTTCGAGTTTCCGGGGGCAACATTTTGTAATTTATGTCATTGGCTCTCGGTTTAATGGTTGCGGTTTTGGGAATAATTGTAAATTATATTTATTAGCTACGGAGCCAAAATGGAGCATGATTTTGGTTTATATTGTAGGTAGCATTGAAAGTTTTGTATTTGATTAGGGAATAATTATTTTGTTTATTATAAGTTGAATGAACAAATATTTGAAAATTATTGGTTTATGATAGTACTTTTCTTTACTCGTGATTTTTAAATATTAAAGTTTGTTTTTAGAGCTTTCTAACATTTGTAATTTAAAAATCTTTTATATTTACCATATTTACCGTAGTTGCGATGTCACCAGCTTTACAGCTTAAATTTTAAAGCCGTATTTTGCTCTCAAGGGCTGTTCAAGGCCCCAAGTACAAACTCACACACAAGCAGAATACCCACAATGGCCAACATGCACACGCAGAGGGCAATGCGAGTCATTCAGTCAGTGAGGCATTTCTCGTATGGCCATTCAGTCAATTCTTCATTCGGCATTCAGAGAGTCCCACATACAAGGCGCTTAAGCCCTGATGTTCAGACCATCCCCTTTACGGCCCCAGAAAAGTGTGTGTGTGTGTGTGTGTTTGTGCCATTGAACATGGCCTTATAGGCAAATCTCTTTAAAGCAAAGAACTCAAATATTTTCGGGGGAAAGTAAAATTTAAGAAGCGAAAAATATTGAGGCAAGAGAGAGATTTGCAAGTAGCCAAAAGAGGATGTGAGTGACCTGCTGCGGTGTCTAAGTCCGCTTAGACCTTGTTCTCCGAATATTTGCATATTTAACTAGCGAGTGCCAGAGCCATGCTTGCCACATAATTAATTATGCAAAAGACTCGGTCCTGGAGCCAACATCAAGTATACGCAGCGTGTGTGTGCTCAGGGTCCGAGACTGAGACTGAACTATTTTGCATAAGCCACTCACCGTTCGACATGTGACTCGGTGCGCTGTGCGCTGTGTGCGTGTCTCTGGAAATAGATGACAACAAGGTGCTAAAATTATTCATGGCCTCTAATTACAAAACATGATTTTGGAAAACTTGTGCCCAAAAGGCAGCAGCCTTCCCAGATTTTCCAGCTACCCCCCGAGTGCTTTGCCGCTTTCCGGGAGTTTTTGGTTTTAATTGATTTTATGCAAATTTAATTTCGCCTTCCCTGCCTGCCCGAGAACAATTACACAATCGCAGACTGTACAATGTTATTGTTAATTTATGCCTTTGCCCAATGATTTTTGAGTTGAACCTTGGGCTTCATCCTCAGGGCTTTCGGTTCGGAGAGCATTTAATTCGCATTAAATGTTATTGGCCATAAATTGCATGATTAATTCATTTGGCTTATTGTTTCAGTGATTTTGTGAGCCAGATTTGACAACGAAGTGACTGTCTTGGCTGCCTTGAAGCCATTTGCACCCAATGTGGGTTAGCCTGGGGAGTTTAAAGTGCATTTTCAGAAATATTCAATGTAATATTCATTACAGTTCAGAGAGCAGAAATTACTGTGTGCAAAGACAAACGACTTGAATAATGAATATTTCTGTGTTAAGATTTAATTATTAAATAACTAACTAAATTAACCCATTTAATCTTATTTAATTAAATATTTAATATGCCACTGATACCACATTTATTTTTAAACTTAGAAAAAAAAGGAAATTATTGCAGTTATAAAGACTAAAAAATAAGCTATGAGAGCTTCTTCACTGGTTACTAAGAACACACTGTTTAAAAATTCTTGACTACCCATAAATTTTTAATACAAAGCCCCAACAAAAAAGGTAATCAGGTAAACAGACGCAAATAAGTGGGTATTAAAATAGCTTTGGCCCATAAATAAAGGATAGCTGACAGGTAGTACCTAAAAATACTTACCGGACACAACATTTGACAGCCAAAAATAGCAGAGAGGGAAATGACTAATGACTGACTGAGAAATATTTTCTTGAATTGAGCAAATCATAAATTTGAGTAAGGAATTAAATAGTCGTAAGCTGACCAAACTTTAACTATGATAAATATTCAATCTTCTGGTTTTTTCTTTCATTTATAGAAAAACTTTTGCTGATGTTTCAATTAAATACAGTGCGTGTGGAGATGGAAAAAAGGAAAACCGGAAACTAAACTGAAATAGAAATAAAAGAAGGCGAACACGTTGAGGCAAATACAAATAGACAGCCAGGATATAACATGTAAATGCGACAGTGCCTATACGTTTTGCTATGTGGGCGAATGCTTAATAGGAAAAGCAAATAGCAACGAGCTCATGGAAAATAAATATAAATAAGCCAACAACAACAACAACAACAATACCAACAACGGCAGAAAGGAAAAGCGACAAGAAAAGCAATTGGTTGACGCTTTCCCTCGTTGGCGGTCAAGGGAAATTTATAGCATTGCACAAATGAGACAAGAGGAAAATGCAAACGAAGCAAAAGCAAACATAGAAGCGCGCGGACATGGACAAGAAAAATAACCAAAAATTCCTCAACAAATTGAAAAATTAAAGTTTCATCCAGCAAACGAGAGAATAGTGAAAAACATGGATCCTGCAGTACACAGAAAATACACCATCAGCTATGGCATCCTCGCCTGGCTGATTTTCCAACTCTGCTACGGTAAGTGAAGAGTCAAAAGTTTTAATCAACCCCAAAAAAATATATACACAACTTTTCTTCTAAGATCCTAAATATAATTCATACGCCATGTGTTCCCTCTCAGAGATATCTGATTTAAAATTCATTCAATAATCGATGGAGCAAATCCTTGCGAGACTCTGTCAAGTTGATAAAGTCGGGCCCAAAGTCAAGGCTCAAGTCAGCTCCTTCCACCCTTTTGGCAGGAAATCCTTTCTGCCCCAAAGACTCTTTGCCAAGGCATTAATAAACAACAAGTTTGCCACTGCCGCCGCTGCCTGTTATTTATTTTTAATTAAGTTCAACAAACTGCTGAGCAAAAACTAAACAAAATTAACTGGCAAACAAGCGAAAGTCGCGGCTAACCACGAGAAGGGAGAATTAAGAGAAGACTTTTGGTTCCCTGAGATGATGATGGAGATGTCGATTGAGGTTGCCAGTGGAATTGAAAATATATTTACTTTAGGTTTATTTGCACTCAAAGACAAATTAGATTTAGTTACTCTTTCAATGTTTTTATTAATTTGCTAATTGTTCTCTTTTGCCTGGCTGAGCAAATTACATAAGCACACAATTCAATTTATTATTACTAATTATAAATGCAAGTTTGACCACAAAAAAAACAAAAAATGTTTAATCCTCCCAGTGAACTTTTGATGGATCAGTAAACTATTAATTGTTTTCCATTTTTTTGTTTGTTTGCAAAAAGAATTCAGTATCCGTTCGAATGATTGTCGATTTTCACAGCTAATGAAATTTATGCTCGACCGAGCAATAAATTCAATTCATTAGCGAAACCATCATTAATATATTTTATTAATATTAATTTTTGTTTGTGCGCGGGAAAACCTTCAACTTAATTAGCTTGATTGCCGAGAGGCAACACTTGAACAGGAAAAAAGAAAACATGGAGGCACCAGCGAAAGTTTCCTGATGCCGCATTTAATTAAATAAATAAACATGCTCAAGTTTTTTGCCATTTCCGTTTCCGTTTCCTTTGCGGCAGAGTTGTCAAAGCAAAAAAACTTTCTGTGGCAGATCTCTGTTCACTATTTAACTTGGCTTCCCTTTCCCGGTGACAGAGAGCGAAATAATAATGACTGACAAATACAATTTCTGTCTAGACAAACGGGGGAACCAAAATGATTATTATTTGCTGGCACTTAGCCGGCCCTGGGTTTGAGGTTTTGCTCTCTTTCTCTCTATGGGACCAGGACTGGGGTAGAGGTTCAGAGCGCCGCCTGAATTATAGATAGAAATCTTATTTTCCTATTATGAGGTCACGTACGCGTACGCACGAAGCACAGCGTGGATCTAGGGGAATTCTGACTGCCCAAAAAAAAAAAATATAAGAAAAAAAGCGAGCAACAAATAATGAAATTAAGTTAACGTGGCACACACTTCTGGCCAAATTGTAACTAACAAAGAGCGGCCACCGATGTCCGAGGGAAGTACACATTTATTGGCAGCACATGAAACTAATGTTGAGCGACACGCACTCCTTCCTCCCTCAATCCTCCGAATATCCTTATTCCCTTATTCAGTTAATGAAAGTTCCTGCCAGACGTCGAGCACTCGAACCCCCGTCGGAGTGGAGTTTATTAAAGATTTGCTCGGTTTGCTTAGGCATCATAAATACCTATAAGTATTATTAAGTGCCTTTTCTGGCGATTAGGCTGGGTTAAAGTGTTCTTGAGGAGCCATTGAGGGCTAGAAGTTGGAAGGTGCCAACAGATTGTGCGATGGCTTAAAGGTCAATGGTTTGAATAGTAAATAGTTGGAAGGATTGTTTTGTACCTATGCATATTATTGGGCTTAAATTCTGGTGAATAATTTAATAATAAGCTTAAACAGGACTTTTCTTAAATGTTTTAATGGGATTTATCATAAAGCATAACCTTTAAAATTTAACCCTGGCCAACCTCCATGTGATTAATCATAAATTGGTTAAAATTGAATTAATTCACTCTGCTCGGGAGGGTATAATTGGGGAGCCAAGTACCTACGAAATGTCAGCAAGTCGAAGGAATTATAATTATATTATTACAGCTGCCCGTGTGTGTGTGTATAAGCGAGTGGGGGGATTTAATTGATATTCTAATTAAAGAAAATAAAGTGCATTATGCCCGTCGCTTTGAAAGACAAATTTGCCCGGCATGAGTGATGGCCAGATTAATTTTAGCCATTTGTCATTTTGGCCTGATGCTTCACACAATTTGTGGTAATTATGGGAAATAATAGAACCTATTTTTGGGAGGATTTAATTCAAAATCTCTGCTCATTTTGCTCTTTTCGCTGTCTCATAAATGTGGAGTGCAAATATTGTTGCAAAATTCCCTCGAGTCAAGTCGTTATAGAAACTTTTGACTTGTCGCGCCCTGCGATTAACCGTCTAACGAGAAACTAGCTCAATGGGATCCGATCGATGGTTACCAAGCTTTTTTTTTTTGCCCCTCTCATCTCTTCTTATACTTTATGCCATATTTTTTGTTTTTCCTCCCATTTCCTTTTTTTTTGTTGGTTTTTTTTTGCGAAATATGCAAATGAAAGTGCGCCTGCAATGCAGCAAAAACTGAACTGAGCTGAGCTGACAACTGGGAGCTGTTGGCTTTGCTGGTGGTGGTGGTGGTGGGGGGCCAGGGGAGAGTAGGGATAAAGGGGGCAGCGGCAAGGATAAGAGGGAGTAGAACGAGGAGTGGCAGACGTGCTCCTGTTTTGTGGCTGCAATGACAACGACCAGGACAACGATGATGCACTCGTTTTCCAAAGGCACGAAGAGACAGGACAAACGCATCAAAGATTCTGCATACTCTTAAAAAAAAATAATTGAAAGCCATCTGGGAGTCGTACTCTCTGAAATGTATACTACCAAAGATATATACGTTAATTTAAGAACTTGGTTAATATTTTTATTCAAAAATGTTGTATAAAAAATAGAGTAACTCTTTATTTCATTAGGAAAATTAAAAAAAAAAAGCAAAGAAATATATATTGAAATTTATTTGTAAGAAAGCTCTGTGACAAATGGGAAAGGACACTCTCCTAGGGTATAGAAGCTCAGACTGCAACTGAAATAAAGACGGGGACAGGACTCTAAACTGGACCGAGAGACGGAGAGACATACGGACCATGGAGGAGACTGAGGAGGAGACCAACTTCCGCCTCTGATTGCAGATTAAGCACGTTCTGGGCAACTGCCATGGATGTCGATGTGACACGGCCTGGAAGGGGTTCGGCTGCAGGGGACGGGGACTGCGATTGATGCGTATTGATGCTGCTGGCGTCTGCGAAACATGCAAAAAACATCTTTATTTGCTCAAGGCTTCGCATCCGGTTGAGACTGGCCCCATCCTCGGTCTCTGGGATGCCCTGAAAGCCCATGAGTAAGCCCTCCAACTGAGCCGCATCATAATTTCCCTGTCTCGTCTGCGATGTCTGGAAAAATTTGCATTGTAAGTGAAGCCTTGGTCGGGGCCATAAATTCTTGGCTGCCAACTCGCCCCACTTTTGCCGAACACAATAGCAATAACCAGCCCGAAACAGCCCCCTTTTTTGTGGAGCATTTTTCCAATGAGTTTTCAATGGACTCTAATAAAATTAATTGCATTTTGCATTTGCCTGTCGAGTTCTATATAGAGAAAATGGAGGCGGGTTGAGCTCATGTGACAGTCAGATTTGGATTTGAAATTGCAATTGCTTTGCCGAGAGTTCCGCAAGATACCAGAGGGTTGGGGAGGTCCTGAGATTGAGGGACTCTGTTTGCATTGTGTAACTAATCCGGGGGACTAAGCTTTTACCAGAGAGTTCTTTTGGCCTAAATGGTTTCTACACTAAATAGGATTTTCAATTGTTTTCCTTTTAAATTAATTTCATCTTATTTTGCAGTCATAGGATAGGATTCCAAAATTCCTTTAGAAAAACTCTGGCTAATAACCCAGAAAATATAATATAAAGAAATAAATCAGTAAATAAAATAGTTTTCATATAGCCAGTTTATTTTAAGCTATAAAATTATGTTCAAACCTCTGCGTACTATCAAAACTCATCAAATCGATAGACACTTCTCAGAAACAAGCTACCCGCGAACCCTTGAAGAGTTCATTAGTTGCTTATGAAGACCACCCCCCTGGTGGAATATTACTTAGCCGACTTTGGCCCATTGCTCACCCCATTAAAAAGCCATAATGATATGCAAAGCTAAACTTTGCTCGGTAAACTTCTGCATTTGACACCCAAGCAAGCCGCCCTTTATTCGAATTAGATTTCGAGCACAACTAAACCCCAAAAAGAAACTCATTTCGGGGAATGGGATGATGGGAATGCAAATGAAGGGGGCGGCGGCCAACTTTTGTCTGCGGTTGACATTTGTTGCCCTCGGGCGGCAAATGAAATCATTTAAAAATCAACAATAATTAAGTAGCAAAACTTTTGTCAGTGGCGGCGAAAGAAGAAGGGAAGCTCTGCAGTTCACTCTGCCAAGGTAAAATGGTGGAACACCATAGCCACTCTGAGTGATCCCCTTTCGACCATAACTACGACGTTTACACGACATCAAATGGAAAACTTTCCGGATCCGCCAGCAGCACAATTTCCTTTCTGGCATTCTGGCAATGGCTCTTCTTAATTAAGCCCAGGTTAGATGACAAAACTTTCCAATTTCTGGCTTATTAATTACCTAAGGGGTCGGGGAGACAACTTCATGTGGCTCCAATTGCGCACTTGGCGTTTGTCAAAAATAACTCCACCTCAGCTGTCAGTCTTTCCATTAGCAATTCCATAATGTGGTATAAATAAAAAGAGGAATTCTCAAGAAAGTCAGTAAATAAAAGATAAAAATATAATATAATATTCTTATAAGCAACATAAAATAATTAAATATACAATCTATAATTTTCTTAATTCATTTTAAATCATTTTTTATGAATCAAGTGTTATTAATATTCATGGAATTTCATTAAAACTTTTTATATTTTTATTTAATACATTTTTCAAGCCAAAATTTCATTTTTTAATATTAAAACTCTAACAAATAACTCGATTGAAGGTTTCATGTTATTCAAAATGTTCTTTTAAAGACGCCAACAATTTGCAAAATTGGAAATCTTTGATGTTACTTCACGACTTCAACTTCTTAGGCATTTTTCATTCCCCGAGGTTGTTGTCTCAGCGGTTCCTTAAAAATTCTCTTACTTCATGAAGGAAAAGGCGCACCGAGGAGTTTTCCGCTAGCAGAGAGCCTTTGTTCAGTGAAAAACCTTTTGGCAACGCACTTTGTTTGTCTTCCGCCAACCAGGCAGGCCTGTGCCTCTACACAAACTATTCGAGAGTGCAAAATGCTAAATTATACTTAAGCCGCAAAAACACACACAAAATAGGAGTATATTTCCACAAAGTGTCCGCTAAAGCGGAGCCACGCACCGGCCGGAAAAAAAAAAACGAGAAAAAGGAACTCAAACGACGCCGCCGCCGCCGCAAAGCGGAAATGCACTCAAAGGAGCAAAGCCCACGGTGAGCGTGGTGCCACACCTACTTCCTTGTCCACCCACCCGCAACCCCACATCGGCATCAACATCGTCATCGGCTTCAATGGCGGCGGCTCTTCTTTTGCCCGCCTTTGTGCATTGTGCTCTCCATTTGTTTGTTGGCTGGTTTGTTTGTCGCTTCGTTGGCCGACTGGTTGAACGACCACAAAAAGCAGGAAGCCAAGGTTTGTGGCAGGGGTCGAGGCATTGAATACCCTATAGAGCAGGCCAGTCTTGGAGAGGTGTCCCTGTATGTTCAATCTTTATTTTAGTTCTGGAAGTTCTCTAGAAAAAAATATAGAATATATTTGGTTTCTCTGAAAAAAGAATTTATTTTTACTTGTTTTTAAATATATTATCACCTGGAAAACTCGATTATATTTAATTTATCACCTGGAAAACTCGATTATATTTAATTTATCACCTGGAAAACTCAAATATATTTAATTTACTTATTCTTTTTTATAAGATTTAATTTGGAGATATTTATTTAGCAATTTATATTCCAAATTTCCATAGAATGGCTTGGCCTAGCATACTCTTCTCAATTCTAAAAAGAGATCAACATTAAAAATCCTTTAAGGCCGCTTCCTTTTTCTGGTAATGAAATGTTGCACTTATTTTTAGGCACCACCAGCTCTTTCCCCTGTCTGCCCACACGAACCCATTGTGTATTTTTAAACTCTGCTGTATTGTTATTTTTTGAACTTGTCCAAAAATAAACTTTGAAAGCTGTTGACGGTCTTAATGAGGGATTTACTTTGACTTCACTGCGGTTTGATGCTATTTCTGATTTGACAGCAAGGATAAAGTGGATTCCATTGATTGTAAGAAAGTGTTGACACTTCAATGTTATTGTGTAGGCTTGAAGGAAAATTACATTAGTGGTTACAAATGCCGGGACATAATAACTTAATAAAGGGCTTTCTCTATTTGACCCATACTTATCCCTCTTTCTCTGACGCAAGTCATACTAATTGAGAGAAGTAAGCAAAATTTACTAACTTGGTGAAGTACAATTAATGGTGGGTCTCTGTGACAGGCATTTATGTTTTTTGGGGGAGTTGATTACAAAGGAAATTAAGTCTAGAGTTGATAGATAAACAATTGTTACTTATTTTATATCTTGAATATAAGTTTGCTTTAATAAATTGAATAATTTAATGCTGAGCCTTTACTTAAGATATTTTAACTCTTAAAGTTAATCCCCAGATTGGGGCAAAACTGACAACAAGAGAATGGCTCTGGTGATCACTTCACCCTCCACGATTGCCCCACTTTCCAACTGCTCATATTTCGGCTCTGCAATATTAATTTCATATCTCGATTTGTACGAGCCAAATTACCCTGCTCCTCCTTCTCCTTCTTCTCCTCCTCCTCCACCCAATGGGAAAGTGTGAGCAGGGCCTACACAGTTTTCCGTCTTTGTCTTGGGCTGTTAAATAAGTTGGCAACTTTTCATTTCACTGCAGCATTGTCTCGAGTACTGAGTTATATCGCCGGGGCCCAAGAGCTTTTCCACTGCCAGCACCCACGGCAGCATCTTTTACCAGGGAAATAGGGACTGAAAGAATGGGTCCTTCCAACCAGGACACGTTCCTCAAGTTAGCCGCGTTCGCTTTCTCCTCTCCTCCACTTGCCCATTGTGCTGGCTAAACAAAAGCGCATTGTTCTAGTCTGGCTTCCTTCGATTTCCTTGACTTTTATGCACTTGCTGCAAGTTATTTATGTCCTGCCAGTGGCATTGAAACCGCGAAGCAGCACAGCCAGCCCACCACAACAGCAGTTAGGGCTTATTAAAGTGGCACACTTCTTGGTACATTTTCTAACAAGCAACTATTTGCTTTTTTCCAGAGTTCGCCGAATGCCTGACAATGACCGAGATCAAAATTCCCAAGCACATTATGCGCCACGAGGATGCCGTCCTCGGCTGCAAGTTCGATCTGGACGGCGAGTCCCTGTACTCGGTTAAATGGTACAAGGATGGCTTCGAATTCTATCGCTATGTGCCCAGGGATATGCCACCCGGCCAGGTCTTTCCATTGCCCGGAGTCGATGTTGAGGTGAGAAAATGATTTTCAATTGTATTTTTTATTTTATTTTGAATTAACACCTTAAAATATTTTAATAAAACCATTTTAAACACTAGAACTCATTGACAAAGTTGTACAATTTACGAGATCTAGTTTGGATTTTCGTTAAAATTTAAATTTTTGGCAATTTAATTCGGTTGAAATTATGAACAACCGAAAATCCAAATTGCTGCAATCGCTGGAGAATTCCATGCAGCCTCTCGATGACGATGATGTCATCCGAATGATTGCCCATCACATCCGCCAGCCCCTAAGCGATCCCATCGAGATGAGTCGCGGGAAAAATGCCAATCTGAGCATCTTGCACCTGGAAGATGCCATGAAATTCAGGGAATCAATGGAGAACTTTAATATATCACCCACAGCGGAGACCATCGATGAGGTGATGCCAGTGAAGGATCAGCAACTTGGCGAAATCCTGGAAGTGCTCAATGACATTGAGGATGAGGATGATGATGAAGATGATGAAGAGGAGGACGAAAGCGATTATGTCGAAGAAGATGACGAAGATAATGAAGAAGATGAGGATGACGATGAAGACAGCAATGAAATGAACTAAAATAATTCAATACAACTATTATTTTAAATGTAGAGCTAAAATATATTAAGAACCAAAATATATAATACACTTAGGACATAAAAACCAAAAACTTTATAAAAATAAGGCCCAACGGAGGACTCCCTGCCTTTCACTTTATTTTTTTACCACAGTTCTTAACTTC
The DNA here is from genome assembly GCA_008042515.1 of Drosophila truncata. Taxonomy (NCBI): domain Eukaryota; kingdom Metazoa; phylum Arthropoda; class Insecta; order Diptera; family Drosophilidae; genus Drosophila; species Drosophila truncata. The sequence continues at coordinate 320,736 of VNJQ01002680.1, read as the reverse complement.
TTTTTTTCGTTCTTTCTCGCTTTTCTTTTCCAGCTGCAAAACTCAACGGACGTGGTTGTTGTCCTGCGCTCAGTTAGCCTTCAGTCAACTGGCCGATATCGCTGCGAAGTGTCCGGCGAGGCGCCTTCGTTTCAGACAGTTTCCGGTCACGAGGACATGATTGTTGTGGGTAAGTGAAAGTGGGTAACGAAAAAGGAGGTCCTTTGTGGAAAGAGAAAGAAAGAAAGGCAGACAGAGAGAGAGAGATAGATGGAAAGAAAGAGCGAAAGGAGCGAGCTGGGCCGAAGAAAAGCGGCAAGATTAATTGCACCAAGCGGACTAAGCGACGAAAAGTAATCTGTCTGTGTGGCTCCATTGCTGTCTTTCTCTCTCAGAGAATCTCTCTCTTTCTGGCACACAACGTACATGGTATAAAATATTTCACATTTATTTAGTTTATGCCCGGCATTGTTTCTCGCTGCGATTTACAAATTCTCGAGCAGAAAACCTGTGCCAAAAAAGCCAGCGGGCGCCGAAAAAGAAAGAGAAAGACAGCAACCCAGGGAGTGACAGAGATAGAGAGAGCCAGTCATCCTTTTCCAGGATATTTGTGTGTGTGTGTGTGTCTGTGTGTATTCTTTGTATTGTATTCCTCTGGCAAATTGCCCATGTACGTGATGCAATTCTGTTGCTCACTTACAGCTCGGTCTTCCTCCTCGCTCGCCAGCTGCCCTCTCGCCTTCCCGCCGCTCTGCAACTTAATTTGAAATTTTTGCGCAATCCAACAAAAATATGACCAAACGCAATATAAAAAACGGCTGCGGAGGAAAACTTAGAATAAACGTGTTTAATAACAGCGGAAAACGGGCAGGAAAAGAGATAAATTCTCGATTTAAGATGAGCCAGAAATCTGGAAAGTTTTTCAAGAAATTGATAATAGTTGGTCGAAGACCTTTGATTTATTTATTTCTTTAAAAATAAATTGTTTAAATTTAATAAAATACATTTTTAGGAATCTTTAAATCCTTTTTCAACACACCGCACAATTTTCTGCGTTCGGGTTTAGAAAAATATCACGAAATGCAAATGCAAATTATAAAATGTACATTTAGGCTTCCAAATATTTACTCGTTTTCAATGTTTTAAATTAATTGATAATATATATTAATATATATAAATTATCAATAGGCAATGATAATTATATGCAAGCTAATTTAAACAAAATAAGGTCCTCTTAAGTATGAATACGGAATATTGACACAGCTCTGACCCAGATATTTAACTGCGTAAACCTCGGCTACGATGATGATGATGATGATGTTTATCAACTGAACGGTCGATGGGACAACTGTTTGAGGCAGGCAAATTTCACCTTCATTTCCGCCAGCCGGATCGTCGAGAGGGTTCAGAAGTGCGGCAATCAAAATTGGTATATCGCATAATTAGGCTAACTAAATATTTCCTCGGCCGAGAGAGAATGTGGGGGCAGAGCCAGCCAATCAGTGCTGCCTGCCCCAGCACACGCTTCCGTTTTTCCAGTTGGAAATTACTCAATTACACTCAGACTTTAATGGCGAAAAATCGGAAGCGGAAAAAGTCAGAGGAGGCAGAAGGGTGGAAAGTCGTTCTTCAACCAAACCTACCGTCAGGTTCAGATGTAAGCGGATTAAATCAAGGCATAATGACTGCGACGATTTGCGGATCAATAAACCTAATGAATTTCTGTGCCGGAAAAAGTGGAAAAATCCAGTTAAGAGTCGTCAGGCAATACCAAAAAAATAAAATTAAAAGGCAATCGGAAAAGATGGTCATAGAAGAGATAAATAAAAGGATTTGCCAAAGTTATTTAAGTTGCTTTCCAACAAAAATCTCATTTAAATTACGGAAATATTTAACTAAATGCGCTTTGGGAAGGACTGGGGATCTAATGCCAGCTTATGATCCCTCCCTTTCGAAATAATTGAATGCAATTACAGGGGCGCAACCGAGTGATGAGCCGTCAGGATGGGGCTATATGTGAATGTATGTTTGACCCAGTTCCCTAGATAAGGACAGCCTCAACAACGGTCGACAAAAGCGATAATTGCAGTGTATGCGCGGAAATTGAAAATGGGGCAGCGGGTGGGAAATGCGCTGGAAATGAACGGAAAATGGAGACGCCTCGATGCAGTTGCATATGATGGGGGGCCATCCGGTCGGGCAAATTGGTTCAACGTAATCTCTGCGAGAAATGCGTGGCGGAGTTGCACATGTGGAAAAAATAAATGCTGAAAGGTTTAACTATAGTGGAAGACCGTGATTTTATTTATTAAAATAACAAAGCATAAATATAATCCCTAAAAATAAAAATCCTTGAAGCCCTTATTACTATTTATAAATATTTGCTATTCTAGAATTAATATATTTTGACAAATTCCCCTTATCGATTAGAAGAACAACCTTTCCCAACAGAAAAGGATTTGGGGTTGGCTTAACTCCAACCCCTGCGAAATCATGACCAAACTTCGGCAACTCGTTTCTTTTCAATCAATTGCGTCCTTTGACCCTTTTGTGTGTGCGGTTCTGGCTGTGCTGGCCTAAAGGCTATTAAGGTGAAAAATTGTTAGTTTATTTAGGCATCCGATTTACTTAGATATTTGTTTCAGTTGGTCAATTGAATCCATTGTTCGGCCGGGAATCGAACAAAGAAGGAACCGTGGGCCCGGGCCACGCAAAGCAAACTGGATCCATGTTGATCCCTTGTCCAAAAGCCCTCGGAGGCAAACAAAGCCGGACAATGGCGGCGGAGGAATAAAAATGCCCAGCAATTATTACCAATTGATACTGGAGCCGAACACACAACAGCCCCTTTGGCTCAAACAACAAGGGAAAAAATGTTGAACATTTTGCCAAAATATTAAAGGGACCAAAGGGAGCGCCACAAAATATCAACAGCTTAATCAATGTCAGGACAGCGTAAAAATAGTCGCTGAAAATAATAATTTATGCAGTTCAGTTCAGTTAAGCCGAACAATAAGAAGGATTGCGAATAAGGAAGGAAGGTGAAGGTATAACAGGAAGGAACAAAGGAGAATAACTTGAAGAAAGGACGAAAAGGGGAATTTCTGGTGACCTTATTTTTGGACACTCCGATAAATAACGTCACCTGCAAATGAGTGTGCATATTTTGTGAAAATATATTTAACCAAAAACTGTACTATTTGGAATTGGAATAAATATTACTTACAGTATTACTATTTCTTTAATTCTTTTAGACTTAGTATTTCTTGTACAAAACTAAGAAAATTAATACATAAAAAGCGCAGCATTTTTTTCCCTTCATGTATATATTTTCATATTAATTCCCGTCCTTTGTCTGCCGTTGGATTTTTCAAAGTCCTGGCAAAATTATTGCCATTATTAAGAAGCGGATGAAAAAGCATGGACGAAATATTCTTTTGTGCAATAAACGTTGAAGTTTCCTTTCATTTTCGCAAACTTTTCATCAGTGAGAAACTATCGATTATGCTTAATTGAAGTTTCGCTTTAGTTTAGTTTCGATTTTCACAGTTGTTGACCCAATTGGCAGTCGGCCAGGTCAGCCAGCAGACATGGCTCTCGCCCGATTTTCTCTGTTTTCCTCTGTTTCCTCCCACCCGCGCTCTATCAACATCCAGCTGTCCAGCAGCTGGAATTTATGCACACTGACCCACAAAAAGCAAACAACTAAAAAAGTGAAACAAATCAAATGCTACAACGTGCAAAAATTGCGCACCAAGGAGAAGCTTTGAACATTTCCGTATATTTATTATGTTCTATTTTAGTTGGGCTTTAAATAAATTTACATTGTTCTCTCTGTTGGGGATTGGGATCGATTTAATTGTTCCACTGATGGCTCGCAAAAATTGCCAGGCATGGCTTAATGGCAGTGGAATAGAATTTGGCTTCAAACTACAACCAAATCAGCCATCAATCTTGTTTGGCCAAAACAGGGGAAGGGCAATAATCAAATGACAAAATCTTTGTTTATTTTGTGGTTTTATTTCGAGAGTATAAAATGATGACAAGTATATACAGTGGCAGAGTTTAAAACCATAAAAGCATGGATCATGAAATATATCTTAATTAATAAATCTTAAAATGATCACAACATGAAGTGTAGGATTTTTATACGCTATAATAATAGTAAGTTAGTTAACCCAAACTTATTTATTTTCTGACTGAAGCCCATTAAAATTGGTATTTAATATTTAACTCATTTAAGGTCACAATTATTTTACAAAATACATCACAAAAGTTGATCTTCCGCCTGGTTACACCAATTAATTCCAGCAATCTAACGTTATCCCTTTAATCCGCAACTCTAATTTTCTATGGACTTTCAGTGATCCCGAAGCATGGACCACAAATCACTGGCGGGCAACCCCGCTATCAAATTGGGGACATGGTGCGCGTCAATTGCACCTCGGCGGCCTCTAAGCCCGTCTGCCATCTCAGTTGGCTGATTAACGGGATGCATGCCAATCGTTCGTTCCTGCGACCCTACGAGCCCCTCATTGTTGGCCGAGAGGGGCTGGAGGTTGCCCGCCTGGGGCTCGAGTTCCGGGTGCGCGGATGACATTTCAAGCACGGCGACATGAAGCTAAAGGTGAGTAAATGGGGTCTTGGACTGAATTGAACTGGGGCACTGGGCGAAAAATGTGTTCATCACATATTCCTTAAGATAAATAATATAAAAATATAACCAAATTTAAGAAAATAAATGAATAAGACAACGAACAGACTGCATAAAAAATTGTCTTAAATGATATCAACGTTCGAAATACCATTTTTAAATACATTATCCTTAAATTTAATATTCCTCATACATAAGTTATACTTTCCGAAAAAAGGTCCTTTATAAGAGGATCCTGTCATCGTATCCTCATGATATAAACTGATTATGGTAGTCGGACTGGCCATGAAAATTGATACATTCATTCATTCGAGAGATTGCCATTCCCCATACATATTTGCCATCGCGCTGTTGCTCTGATTCAATTTGCGACAACATAACATGGCAGCTCATGTTGATTATTATCCATTCGGACCCAGTTGGTCAGCTACTCACCCTCGAACCACCCCTCTGGACCAAGGGAGCCACCCCCGCACCACGGCGAGTGCAAATGTATGTTGAACAAGCCACAAAATTTCATGCGAACGCGGGCGGCAGGCGAAGTGCTCTTACGACATGGCCAGTTTTGAACAGTGCACTGTGCCACTGCAGTGGCAGGAATAATATTCAGAAATAATTACAAATTAATATTTCAACTTTAGTTTCTTCAAAAAAATTAGAATAATAACGAAAGCTTAGTTATGAGTAGCTTTGATTTGATATCAATTTAAATTTTAAAACTTTCCATGAAACTATCCCACTGTGCACCACCGACCATTGGCCAACCGTGTGGGTCACTACCCCCCCTTTGCATATGTGGCAGAGGCACTGGCGGTGGCGGTGTGTGTGTGCACACACTTGTGTGTGTTTGTGTAAGTCCTGCGGAGATGTATGCGGGTCATTTTCGGGTTACTCGTTACTCGTGCCGTGCGGGAGGAGTTAATGAAAGCATAAAACTTTTACTGCGCCGTCAAGAGAATGGCCAATCCGCTGCAGTCCCCATTTCCCAGCTCCCAGCTCTCAGCTCCCAGCTCACATTTCCACACAGCACCCCTCCCCTGCACACATTTATCAATGTACACAGATTTGATAAAAGTTTTCCATGTAATCCAACTGCAGTGTGTCGCCAAAATCTCCTCCGTGTACTGGCAGAGCAACGAGGAGAGCGTGGAGAGCGACAAGCACCAGCGGATCCCGGTGCTGGAGTCGCGGGAAACGGTCATGTCCAAGTCCCGCCAGTCCCTGGACAAGGTGCAGTCCTCGCTTGAAGGTGAGTGATCATCAATCATCCGGCGGTTAGTTAGCCAACATCAAAAGGACACTCGCAGAAATAGCTTAAAAAAATATTAAATTAAATAATCTATTTTTGATAAACAGAAAAACATAAATATGATCCTTAAATCGAAATATTTTAAAAAGTTCTTTAGATTTACATTTAATATAATTTACTTTATAAACTGTCAATTCCTTCTAGTAATCTTTGTTTTTTTCTGAGTGCACCAGCAACAGTTGCGGCCACAAAAGTTTTGGCCATCCATCCAGCCTCCGGGTCCCAGCTCACTGCCCTCCATTACTCATCCAATCTCTTCTTTCCCTCTCTCTCTAACCACAAACTAGATAAACAACTGAAAAAGAGCCGACGCCCCGCAGCGGCGACTTCAGCGGCAGCGGCAGCAGCAGCAGCAGCAGCTGCGGCGGCAGCGGCATCCTCCAGTGCATCCACACTGGGTGGAGGAGGCTCATCGGTGCCCTGGTCACGCATATTAGCTTCCAAATCAATTGCACGCATTTCCCTCTACGCGCTGCCAGTCTTAATAGCGTTTCTGTGTAGCTCTTCACCCGTCGTGGGGAGTTGCTGTCAGAGGAGCAGCGCCAGCGCCAGCAGCAGTAGTAGTAGCAGCAGCAGGAACAGGGGTAACAGCAACACCGAGGGTATCAGGAGGCACACAATCAACGCAAACAGGAGCCGCCTGTCGAGCCAATTAAGCGCCGAGGATGCTGCTCAGCGGAGATAACAATTAACCAAGAGGTTTGGCATCAAAAGGCTCGGCTATTGGGCCTAAAATCTCATCAGTTTCTGTGTGTACATATTTGAGAATATAGATACATATTTTTGCCACATCACGTATACGCCGCGTATTCGGCCCGCTTAACTACTGTATGTACATATCCATATTTATATATTGTATCCGTGTATGTCCATACATCTATTAGAGAAGCATTAAAATGCGGTTGTTCCTCTGTGGGCTTTGTGCTTGCCAGTCTTAGGAGAAATGCTCAAAAGTGTTGGCTGAGAAATTGCAAACACAAAAATATATGTAAGAAAATAATTAAAAGTAAGTGTATGCCTGTGTAATGTTTTCGAAATAAGCCAGAAAGTGGCAAGCAAAACTGTATAAATTAATAAACTCAAGTAAGTAGCCAAAGCTGTACCATTTAAGATTTTTGAATAAGCGAGAATTTAGATCTATTTAAGTATAAACAAATTATAATCGTTGAATTATGAATACATATATTAAGATAAGAGAAAGTTTTAATTAGGAAAATGATTTTAATGAATTCTATAAAAGTAAACTAGCCAAGATATACCTAGAATAAGATTAATTTTTCAAGAGTGGAAAGAATATAATTCTTCAGTTAATATTTTCTTATTTTTAACCCATTTTCACCTTTATATTTTGTTTTTTTTAATGAAGAGAAGTAAAACCCCAATGAAATTGTAATTATTAAGTACTTAAATAGAACAAGTAGATTTTATTTTATATTTTTTATTCCAAATTTAAATCATATTTATGCAAAAATGTATTCCTCCCAATGTCAGTGAATACTCCCCACTTTTATTGAAACGTTTTTCGTATTTAAACCCCACAAATTAAATAATTTCACTGCACTTAAACATATGACGCACAGCTTAAGGCATATCTCTGCTAAGAATATCTTTGTCTCTCTCTTGTACGATGAACAAATTGTTAAATGTTAACTAGACTAAGGCCATACTTAGTGAAATGATATCCAACCTTAGAGAAGTTAAGCCAAGAAAAATAAATTAAAAAAAAAAAAAAAAAAATGTAGCAATGTAAAATATATGCAGATAATGAATGTTATTAAGTCTTTAAAAAATAAAGAATGCAAAACAAGAAATGAGCTCACCTGATTGTTGCTGGCAGTGTCCCAAAAAAGACTTGCTATCATATTTTCAGGGCTTTTCTCTCTTATTTAATACCCAGTAAATGTACAGTTGAAAGGGGTATAACTATTCGACAAAAAATGTAATAATGAATAGGTAAGTCTTTAGGTATATTAAAATCAGTGAACGACAGAATAATATATACCAAAATAATATTAAACAAAATATTTTAATAAATTCTTGATTATTTAATATTTCAAGCAAATTGTTTTTATTTTGCGCTGAATTTTTGCCCACTAGTCGTCCTCTTGTCATCGCAGCCTTTGTGAGCGCTCTTGACCTGAAACAGGGAACCCCGAGCCGAGAACCGAGAACCGAGAACCGAGGACGACGAGCAATGAACAGACGTTGCCCGAGATTCGTGCCAGCAATTGTCCTTGCCAGGCATTCTTTTCGCTGTTATACTCTTTTTTTATTGTTGCCGGCAGTGTCATAATATCTCGCCTTGGCGCTGCGATGGCATTCATGTCGTTGCTTCATTTTATTGTTATTATATTTACTTGTCGGATTTGCTGTGTGTGTGCTCTGTCCACCGCCCGGACCACCCGATCCCATAGATTTTGTTCATATTTTGATGGGGGGAGAATGGCGGCCCAAAGTCCCCCCCCGACCTGGCGATGCGTGTGCCATGCACTTAAACATTTGATTACGTGTCATATATCAACACATTGTACGATTGAATTTTCGCTACGCATGCGGTGGCTCCTCCAGAGCCAGGGCCAGAGCCAGAGCTAGAGCCAGGGCCAAAGCAAACCCATGGATTCCACTTTTCAAGTCGTGATTGGGTGCTATAAAGAGCCTGATTCCCGGGCCCTGCCTGAGTACATGCAGTTAAAAGCGCCGGAGAACATTCGTATCGCTAACCATAAATGTGAGCAGCGCTCGTATTGTGTTCTTTCTTATCCAGAATGCCTTCTTTATGGCGGGTTAATGACTTGGGAATACTCCAGGTTAACTCAACGAATGAAGAATGTTTATTTTGATAAGTTCCAAGGATCCCCGGGCTATTTAGGGGCACAAATTAGACGTGGGGTGAGAGCTAAGCGTAAACTTTGAATAATTATCGCCAGAAATGGATATTTAATGCATGCCTTTGGTAAATAAAAAAGAGATTATAATACAGATCGTATTCTTAGTATTAATTTATAATATATTATGTAATATTTACTGAAATATCTACAGGATTGTAATTTAATTCCTTAATATAATTTATATTTGAAACCCAATGTTACGTATTTCTCGAAAACCTCAACGTCTAAACTGATTGCCTTTTAATCCATTGATGTCAATAGCCAGAGGACCTTCGTGGATCACGATTTGTGTTCCCTTTAAAGCTTTTCCAGCAATTAAAAGTCAGGGAAAAGGGTTCCGTTGGGGCTACAAAGTAACTGGGATCTCGTGAACTTTTTGCTATCTTCATTCTTTTATTTTTTATTTTTTTTTTGAACCCATTTTGCTCTTAGCCCATGCTTATTTGCTTAATTTCACAGCGCTCGCTTCGCATGCACAAAAGGATCTGGAAAAGGGACCGGGCCAAGGGAGTGAAAAAGGAGCGCGATATACATACATACATATATACATTTATATGTGTATACAGTACACAGTGACATTCAGTTGGAGGCCTTCCAGGGACTGTGTGTTGTGTGTGTGTGTGTTGTTGCCTTTTATATTTATCACAGCCACTTGCATTGCATTTTGTTTATATGCTTTTAATGCAATTAGCACGCTTTTCACTTTGATTTACGCCCGGACGGAGACTCAGAATCCGGATCGTAGGGCGAACAGAAGGAGTGAGTACTTGACAAAGGGGACAAAGTGACTGAATGCCAGAGTGAGTGACGGAGACAAGCAGATAACAGACAGAGACACACACACATGCGACGAGTGCATTTCCCCTCTCAATTCCACGCTTATCCCCCGGATTTTCCCCATATATTTATGAGTGGGCCGCTTTCATCTTTTGTGCTGCCCATTTTAGCATTTGTTGTGCAGTCGCATTCGCAAATGCGCTAACTCCCTTTCAGTCATTATGCATTCTCGTAATTATTCTGGTTCTGGCTATTCATTCTAGAATTCTGCGTCTGCCATTAAATATTACGCTGGAATTCAAGCAATTTAAGGCAAATTTTGAATAATTTATTTATGTCTTCTTTATTGTAATTAATTATTTTACAAAATATTATAATAATGTGAATTGCAAGATTTCGGAAAATGCAAGAAACAATTGCAAATAATCTATAAATATTATTTTAAAATTATTTAAACTATAAATATTTATTATTTTTGATATGGGAAAAGCTAGGTTTCATTTTTTGACTTTGTTTACACTGAAGATGCTTCTAGAAGGCCCAAAAAAGTAGGCAACGAATCTTTCAGGATCTGTTAAAATCGAATTACCTCATCCAATCCGTAGGGAAGACTCCCCGCTTTATCTATAAAATGAATACTCGTAAGGACTTGCCACACATTATCAGTTACTGGCATCATAACTCCCATTTGGCTCTGCTTTCTGTTTCCCTCGACTGCATCTGCTTATGCATTTTCATTAGCGTCTCGTCTGTGTCAACGTCACTGCCATTAGACATTGGAGTGCTTTGACCCCCTCGCATTTTCCCCTCCTCTCCGGAGGACTTGTCCCTTTTGTGCTTCTTCATCTTGTTCAGCTCTAATGCATATTGTTTGTGTCCTCGAGCGTAATTTGCTGCCTCGTTTGTTTGCTGTTGCTTTTGCTGTTGTAGCTGCTGCTGCTTTTACTGTTGTCGTTGCCGCTGTTGTTGTTTGCTGCTTCTGTTTCTGCTGGGCGCCGTTTTAATTACGATTTGCTCACTTACATTTCATTCGGCTGCTAATACATGGCCCGCAGCTTGCTCCGATTGACTGATTGAGTGACTCGCTGACTGACTGCCTGCTGATTACACTTCAATCAGCCGGAGCCGTAGCCGTAGCCGTAGCCGTCGCCGGAGCGCGTAAATATCAATCAGGGCCTCCGGTGTGGGGTTGAAAGGGTTAAGACGAGAGAGATGCCGCCGGCAAAACTCATTTAAAACTAATCAACAAGTAGCGTGAAAATTGAACAAGCAGTTAAGACAAGAGTCAATGAACGAAGGCATTGAAAGATTCTAGAAGTTGGTTGGGGTTAAAATTATATATACTTCTTTCCCTAGGTTCCTTAGAGTTCAGCACTTTAAAACCCAAAATTAAATACCGATTTTATTGATTTCTAAATGCAGGAAAGTGGCCGAAAATCGAAGCATTATCACCTCAGCTGTAATTTAAAGTCCCCTCAGCCATCTGTAATTCCTACCACAGCATTTCTGGCTTCTCAGCTTAAGCGTTTAACAACTTGTCCGTGAGCCCACAAGATCCCTGAACAATCAGTGTGCACCCAGGATCCAGTCAGCAACGAGCATCCAGCACCCGGCTCTATTATCCTTTATCGTCTCGAGTCTTGGACCATCCATAGATAATTCCAATTGAATGCAATAGCAGGCGGAGGGGCCAGGACATGCAACAATTACATGGGAATGCTTGCAGAATGGCCAGCCTCCAGTCGCTTCTGTTTGCCACTTGGTAGTCCGGCTTTTTGTTAATTTTTTAATACCCCCAATCCGTTCTCCTTTGGCCAGAGAGCTCCTTGGATTGGATTGCCTTGTACATTGTGCAGAGCAATTTCCATTAATTTTGTGTGCAACTCAACTGAAACGTAAATGAACAAAGGATCCAGCCTTCAGGTGAACACGCATCAGGATGCGGGGGGAGATTCTCGGAGAAATGTTTGCCATTGATAAAATTTACTAAGCTCTCTCTCCCTCTCTCTCTCTCTCTCTCTCCCTCTCTCTCTGTTCGATGTCCAAGGAGCAGGATATCGTCAGGAAAGCTAAGACAAAGGGCTTAGGGGTGGGGCTATCAGCGGCAACGGGTGTTGATTGTGCTAAATAACTGCACAACAATGGCCTAAGTACGTTGATAGAAAAGTAATGAAAAGCCAGGGGCAACCCAGGGGGAAACTACGAGTACACAGAAAAAAAAAGAAGAAGAATAGGGTGAAGTGGGGAGGAGGTGGCCCAGTTGATTGGTTGCCCAACAAAGGCTAATTCGCTGGCTGGCCCCGGCACTAGCAATAATTGGTAAAAGTCAGGGCTTCAGCAGACCAACAACACCAGCAACAGCTGCGATTGCAAAACAAGCAGCGAAATCAAAATGAAAAAAAAATAAAGCCCAATACGAAATCTTGATACTCTAAAATAATGTTGATGTTCAAGAAAAATTTAATAAAAAAACCACAAAATCAAATAAAATATATAACCTTTTAAACTATCGATAAATAATAGATATTAAAATCTTAGAAAAATAAAAAAAGCTTTTCTTTGTTTGTAAATACATTTTTTTTCTATAACTAAATAAAAAAGGTTCTTTTACTTGTTGGTTCCTAGTTCTAGTTAGTATTCCATAAAAAACATATAATAATAAGATCCCATAATAAATTTACTTTTCTTTTTATAGACAAGTAATTGCTTTAGATTTTCAAAATAACTCTCAATCAATAAGAGCATCTGAAGAAGGATAGAAGAAATTGCCACTGAACAACATGAAGAAAATCGAAAAACAAAAGACGAAAATTGTGTAAAGTGGTTTTATGGGGCAACAAAATAGAAAAATAGGATTTACCACACACAGAACTCGGCAATGGCAGATGGAAACACTGAAGCTGGACTGGGACTTGGGATTGGGATTGGGATGGGACCGCCTTAAGGTTAAAGTAAAGATTGCAGCAGCGGCTCAAATGGATTTACGTGTTGCGAATTTTAATTAAACGATAAAAAAGAGCGAAGAGAAAAAATTACGGACAGCAGACGCAGACACATCTCCTCTCAGGCCAGGGAAATAGATGACCAGGCCAGAAAGGAACCAACCGACGAGGCCAGGCCAGCACAGGACGGTGGAGAGCGCACTGCGTGTGCTTAGTAAAAATTTATGGGCATAGTCTGGCAGATGGAAAAGTTGCGGGGAAGCCAAGTAGCAGCATCATTTGGCCATTGTGAGAGGTCCTATTTCTCACACCCTATCTCTCTCCATGTTGGCCACTTTTCTGTAGAAGGTAAAAAGATCTATCTTTCTGCATTCTGATTTATTTCAAAGGAAATATTTATAAAGAAAAGAATGCAACAAAAAAATAAAGATATTAGTTTCAAAATATATTTCCCCAGGTAATAAACGTATGCATGACTTAAAAAATCTTTTAAAATATTTTATATTACAAATGTCATATATCAAATATTATTTCAAGTTTAACTCCCCAACAATTCCCTTCCTTTTTTTTGCTATTCATTGCGGCATTGCTGGTGTAAATTTTAATTTACGAGCTTGTATTTTCAATACGTCCTGCTCTCCCCTGCTCCTGTTTTTATTCTCATCCTGACGCCCCCTTAAATGTGATTAACATTAAATCATATGGACGGTGGGGGCTGGTTGCCTTGGCCATATCTCTGACAAACACCTGACCACTCGCAAACATCGCCAATCTCTTTGGAACCGCTACCATCTCGGGCAGCTTTTCCTGCCTCCTTGCCCATCCCATTGCCGGACAATTACACTCGGCCCCTGCCATTCATTTTCACGCACGTACGATTTTTTCGCACACAATTTTCACCTCTGCGGAAAACCGAAAATGAAAAACAATAAATGCACGGAAAGCCGTAGGGAAAGGCATTTAAGGCTACGCACTTTGTTTGCTAATTTTCCGCTGCCGCTGCGAGATCGAGCGGCTTATCAACGAGCCAAAAAATGCCATTAGCACCGGCGGCTTCGTTTCCCACAAAATGGAGTGAGTGGGTCCTGCCACTTCCTTCTGGTTGGGAACTTTCCAGCAATTTGTTTGATTTGCCGCTTATTGGACTTTGCGTTTTGCATAAGCAATAAACATAAATTATCAATATGAAGGAGGAGGCTGGTCAGGAAATGCTGACATTTATTTATGCCCATAAGTAAGCAAACTAAGAATATATTGGAGATTAAAGAGGGAGTTTCCAGGAAAATGAAATACAATTTATTGGAATAAAAAGTATAAAGATTAGGCTATAGATTTGTCTGAGAAATTCAATCAGCGTGCGTAATGTATAAAGTTTATTATAAGATTTCATTAGATTTTTAAAAGCTACATTAAAATTGAAAGAAGCAACAAATTAATCACTTTCTATAAATGTTTAATGGATGAATTTATTAAAAAGCTGTCTTAATTTCCTCAATTCAATTTAGATTCCTTATTAATGAATCATTAAAAGTGAAAATTCAATTAAATTGAACTCAATTGATCTGTGGGAAATTTCATTAGCAAAGAAACCGCGAAAATAAACGCGGAAAAGCGGCTAAAATCCATAAAAAGTCCATGATAAAACTCTGCCCACACTTTAAATGAATTAAAATGCGAAAATCCGATATGCTTAGAGGCTAAATCAAAAGGCTTAACGTCAACGGCGAAACGAGACGAAACAAAAAAAAAAAAATAATACAACAGGGGAAAAACCTGCGGAAAAAAAGCGAAATAAAGAAAAAGCAAAAAGTTGCATCGATATATGGGAAAATTTCGAACCCGTCTGTGTCTGACCGTCTGTGTGATATGTGAGCTCTTGTGATATACATGAGCACTTTCTAAACTGCTTAAAATATTTTGTTGAAGCTGAACAAAAACAAAATCAACGAAAACCCAAAAGTTATCCTTTCCCATCCCTGGCCTCCCTCAGCTTCCCTCGAGCTGTTCAAACGGTTCTCAAGCTGCTAAACGAGAGGTATCGCTTTCAGATACACTTAAAAATAAAATTTATATGAATTTCAGATTAAAATCTCTTTATTTTAATTTGAAAATATAATTTTATATGTAAATATTAAAGTTATTTAAAGTTACCATCGCTTTAAGTTCACCAATTAGTTACGTTTTCATATTTTCATCGTTTCCTTCGATCCTTAGTAATGTTAAATTTACAACAAACATATGTAGTTAATTTTTAAGATAACTAATCAGTTTGTATATTAACTTGAAGAGTTTTATCCTGATTTTCCTCTGTGCCCACTCATAAAAAATGTGAGGTGCACCTGCACGACGATGTATCTTTCACTTTTCCTGCATGTGGCAATGAACCGTGAAACCGTAAAATGTTATGTTCTGAAAATCTGAAAATTTTTAGCGCGCTTCAAAGCATTCTGCCCCGCTTACCTGTATACCTCTTTACCTATTGCTACCTGTACGGCTGCTGCTGTTGTCGGGGTTTTCAACCTGCCAATAATGTTGTGTGCGTTGCGCTTCGCTTGGCATCTGCACCTGAATTTTGCCCGTCCTTGGGACCGAAGCTGCATGGCATCTCCTTTCTGCGGTGTCTGCCCCATTGGGCTTCCGTTTTCCCCTCCCTAAGTTGCCCCGTCGCAGCACATACATATATCCATGGAAGAGTGCCGTGTCCTGGGCAAACTTTTGATTATATCGATTACATGGGGCTAAATGCCGAAAATGGATCATTTAGGAGGTGCAGTGATGGGAAGTGGTCTATAATAATGGGGCTTGTTAAGAGTTTAGTTTTTGGAAACTCAAATAGTAAGGAATTGCTGTAATTGCAGCAATAAGTCTTGTAATATAAGAGTTTATACTGACCGCATAATATTTTATAATTAATTTAAAACCGTATATATTTAACTCTATAATTTTAGAGCTTAAATATTGTTTGCCTTTATGCTGGCATTTACAATAAAAATAAGTTCTAATTTCCAGCAATTTAAATAAAATTAAATATAATAAAAATAATAGAAATGTAAATTAACAGCCACCAGTCCTTTACCCACCTTTAAAGGACACCCACTCTCCCACCTACACCCACTTATCATCTGCTTTACGGCCAAGAGAGAGAGAGAGAGTGGGAAAAGTGTGGCTAAAACTTTGGGCTTTCCGTCTACGTGTAGTGTATTTTTAGGAACCTTGTTAAATAAATTTAATATGGCTGCTGCGGCTATCGATGGACATGACCACTTAGGGCTTGTGCATTTTTTATAAACACCCTGCCCTGAAAGGTATTGCCCAGGCACGTGCCACCGCCTTCTTACCATACGACGACTGTACGAGGTGCATTCGCTGTGGTGGAAGCAAACCTCATGGGCTCCCTTTTTGGCCAAGTTAGCCAGCGATTTGCTTTCAAACTTTCAAAGAGCAACAGCCCCAGCACACTTAATTTACGAATAAACGCGCATAATTTTATATCTACACGGGCTTGGCATGCGGTAAGGAGCAAGGAGCAGGGAGCAGGGAGCAAGGAGCAAGGACTGAGGAGGCTTCCCGCCCGGAGATCCTGTCCAAAAGTTGTTGGCATATGAAAAGGTTGCCAACGTGGCGTGTTTTAATAATTTCTCAAGCTACGCATGTGTGCTAACGGGGGGTGTGACTGTGTGTGCGTTAGGTAGTTGAAAAGTTTGTTAACCAATGTCTGCTTGCGGGTGAGGCGCAAAATTTTCCTCAAGGTGTGCCTGGCACGCAACGCAGCACGCATACCCGCACACTGACACTGGAAAAAAATATGTAGAAGTTGGTAAGAAAAATAAATGCTGTGCATAAATAAATATTAATTTTTATTAAGTCTAAAAATATATGACAATCACTCTATAAAGTTTTAGCTGTAAGTTCCTGAAGAGATATAAAATACCTTTTGAAGTTTTTTGAAGAGTTTTTAAAGCTCTTTTACAGATGAAAAATTAAACTCTGACTCTTATTTTGCATTTCCTACATTAAATATAATATTTTAAAATTTATAAATACTTTTCTTAGTATTTTTTTCCCAGTGTTTTGCACGCCTTCTGAGGCTGTCTGACTGCTGGTCTTTTGTGCAAGTTTTTGCCATTTGCCTTTGCCCGAACCGCTGCCGTCGGTCCTGCCTTGCTTCGTCCTTTCACCTGAACGTCCTTCGCCTGCTGCTCTGTCTTTTGGTGTACGCTAAAAACTTAAACCAAACTTACACATACACAGGTGAGTGCACCTGCACGCATGTGGAACCCTTTTTCGCCTCCATTGGCATGTGCAGAACAACTTTTTTTCGGCCAAAAGTTTTCGCCGCGCTCAGAAATTGCTCGTTGGCGCTGTTCTTGTTGTTGTTGTTGTTTCTGTTGTTGTTGTTGTCTTTGATGATGATGAAAGCGGTAAAGGGGTTAAAGAGAGGTAAGGGGTTAAGGGAGCGAATGGGTGGCGCGAAGGGGCGTTGGGCGTGCGCGTTGAACCGCAACTGAGGAAAACGCGAGCAGCGCAAACAATGCGCAATGAGGGCACCAACAATAACTGGAACAATAACAACAAATCAAGTAACAACACGGCGGCGAAGTGAAAATAATAAAACGCCGGCAAGCCGAAAGGAATTTCAACAATTCGAAACAATGAAAAATTCTTGGGTGAAAGAAAGAGAGATTTTCTTCGAATGAAATGTACCGATATTTCAGTAAGGATTTTGGAAATAATTATTATAATGATCTAGCTAAATTTGAGTTTAAATAAATAAATATTTTATCTTAAATAATAATATATTATAATAATTATCAATATGTGTAGCTTCTTCCAATAATTTTATTTTGGAAAATTTTGTAAAATAAAAAGTACGAAAAAATATGTATGTTCAATAATGTATACGTTTTTTATTACAAGTTTGTCTTTAAATTTTTAATATAGTTTAATACAGTTTTCATCCATTTTAATCCGAGTTAATTACAGGTTTTACCTAGAGGCTTTAAAGTTCAGTGATTGTACAAAAGAATGAGTGTATTTTCACCTACAACATTTTCTTAGTTACAGCTCAGCGGTAAGGTTTTAACTCTTTGAACTCTTTCCCTTTGCTGCTTGACGCATTTCTAGTTGGAAAACTTTCTTAGAAGTCTGCAACTTTCCTCGCGTTGACACACACTCACACGAAACATTTGATTTTTGACTGATAGACTTGTTGCTAAAGGCGACAGCTCCGCTGCTCTGTTAACTCTTTCACTTGCCACTTTTCCATATTTCCTGGCTTTCTTTAGTGAAATTCATATTGAAATCATTTCATGCACAATCATCCATCACTCAATTAATAGCATTATCCAGAGCAACCTTAACCAACTGACAGAGACAGGCGGCAGGTTTTAAAGAGAAGCCTTTCTGGATATACATAAGCCAAGCAGGAATTAGTCACTCCTGTATCCCTTTAGCCCAATCACACAGATGTCAGTGTTGACAAGCCAAGACATGGGGTGTGTTTAGAAGGGGAATGCATCATGGAAAGGTTTGAATATTTATTACCCTTGTTGGTTTCAAAAATAATATATTTGTGTTCATTTAAAAATTATATTTGAAAAATTAAAAGTAATAGAAACCCCCTATAGAAATTTTAAGAATTTTTTTATAAGCCAAAACTTTATAATTGAATATACCCCTTATCCCTCTGCAGAAACTCTATGTTGAGATTTAAAAGAACGACACGTGGACAGATGTCAAGCACAGTTTCAATGGGAGCCACACCAACGGAGGGAAATCAGTGGAAATTGTGGAAAAAAGGGGGCAGGCGGCAGGTTGAACCTTTTGTGGCACATTGGCAGGCGGTAGTTTCAACGTCAATTAGATGATGTTTACTGCATTTGCCACAAATTGACAAACTCGTCGGTGGCACAAAGGGATTTTCCTACTGGCTCCCTCGGCCGGGACCACACAAAAGGCAAACGAAAATGTATAAAAATGTAATGTAAGGCAAAGACAGAAGAAGGCGAAGGAAAAACAAGGAACAAGGAAAACCAAAATGAAAATTCAAAGTCAAAGAATATATATGCCAAAGCAGGGACTGAAATTGTTGCTGTATTTCTGGTTTGCGGCTATGTTCAATTCTGTTGACGTTATCAAAAGTTGCGGCAAAAATATAAAGAAAATACGAAAAAGTAGAAACCAGGAAGAATAAATGTATATAAATATCCTTATACCTATATATATATAAGCAAAGGAAGAAAAGGATACAAGTAATTTGCCAAGGGCAATGTGGGCACAGCGGAAGTTAACATTGAAAAGGATTACGGCGTGCCAGGGACTCGTCTTTTGTGTCCAACTCCCGCTCTTGTCCGCCTCAATTTCTCTGTTTCTCGCTCGGCTGTCTCCTTTCTCCTTTCTCCGTTTCTCTGTCTGTGTGTTGACAACAACCAGTTAGCATAGCCAAGCTATTGGGCCATTTGTCGCTGCCCCTCGGGTCCTTTGGTCCTTGGCTCCTTTGGCTGCCACTGTCTTCGCCTTGGTGTGCTCGCTCCCATTTCCCCTGCTTGGGGCCAAGGTAAAAAGTCAAAGATTTTTGCAGCAATTTGGATTTCGTTATTATAAGCATTGTTAACTCTAGCACACAATGCACTTGGAAATAAATAATAATCATCATTAAATATTTAATATTTAATAATATTTTAAAATTAATTCTCTGAGTAAAAATATAAGAAAAGAATTATAATTTTTATGAAAGTTATTGCAGTATTTATTGAATAAGGTAATAAGAAAAAATGTAGCTTAATATTTCTCTTTCTCAATATTATTTCTAATAATAAGTTCCTTCTTATAATAAACTGTTTATTGTTAATTATATTTATCTTTCAACAACTTGAAAATATATAATATTTTCTCAAACTGTATTTACGCTTTCGTTTTGCTCTGTTTCCCATTGATATTTTCCCCCCACCGCATGTGTTCTTGTTTTAAGTTGGCAAATTGAAATTTGCATTTTGATTAGCTCGCGCTGGATGACAGTCCAAGGCTTCTGGTCCTGCCATCTCATCTCATCTCATCTCATCTCATTAATTTCCATTTGCCGGCGAGAAAGTGAGAGCTCAGGCATATGTGTCCGTAATGACTTCGTAATCCCCTTTTCATGCACAAAGCCCTTTTCTAGTGGCTTCGGCAAATTATGACATTTACTTACTAATTTCCTTCCTAAATGCATTCTCTGTGCGAGATGTCCCATGTCCTTGGTCCTTGGTCCTGCCGCTCCTGCCGTCCGGGAGCTCAGCAGCGGCTCTGCGGCCATGATATCTCCACAACCGGCATAAGTTGTTAACTTAAGCTCCTCCAGCAGCAGCTTTTACTGTCGGGCTGTGCCATGCCCTGCATTTCCCTCCGATTTCCCCCCAGCAATCCGGGTGCTTCCCGCAAGCATTTCGAGTGTGCGGAAGGAAATGTGAAATTTTAAGTGAACTAGGATCTGGCTCCATAGACAGACACGACTCCTGACTCTGACTCTGACTCTGGCTCTGGCTCTCACTTGCTCGATGGCTGCCTGACTCTGTTTGGGCTTGTTGGGGGATTCGGCAAACATGTGTACCAAATGCTGATGGCAAGGCTCTTATCACCTGGATATCTCTTTTCCACCTGCCTCTGACCAATGGAAACTGGCCATGAAAGGAAGCTAAGGAAGAAAGGTTAATTAATAGAGTAGGTTCGGTGGTTTTTCACTTTGAAGGAAAAACTCTTAAGTTTTCATAGATTTAGTATTTAGTATTTGAAATACAAAAAGATAAAGTAAAATAAAATAATATAAGAATATACATCTATAAACTATACATAATACTTTTCAATGTATCTTCTTTATATTTTTTAAATAAATATTTACAATCTTAAAATGTTAACCCGAGACCTTCAAATATTGACTTATCCTTCAATTATCAACCGCAATCAGTTATTAATTTGGCTTTTAGCACAGAAAATCAATCCTTACCGTGGTTTTTTTCTCATCTGTGACCGTTTTTACAAATTTATTTTGGCCTTATTTACTGTGGGTTTCGAGGGCTCATTAATTTGGCAATTTGTATGCAAAATGCACACTCAGAGGCCAAAAACCAGTCCGCTGGCTGCCATTGTCTGGTGTAATTAGAAGGCTGTTAATGAATTTCATTTGTTCGTCGGCCTGTCGACAAAAATTTCGCAATTTTTTCTGTTCGTTTTTTTGTTTGTTTTGTTTTGTACACTTTTGCTTTTAATACGAATGCGTAATTTGTGAAATATTATACACTTTCTAGGAGTATAGAAATTTTAAAGAAATATTTTAATTATAATTTAAAAACGAATTAAACTGTTTTTTTTAGTTTGTGTAAAATGTATTGCTTACTATGAAAATGTAAAGTAAATATTTAAAACAAATAGAGTATTAATAATTTAACTAAGACCACTCTGCTCTTCACTTCTTTTCCTTTTTTTTTATATATTTTGACCAACATTTCTTTTGTTGGCTCTGTCCCATTGCCAGCTGGCTGATAGTTATTTAATTTTTAATTACTCATGATGGTCGAGTGGGGATCGCATTCAAGTCTGCGTTGGGATCGGTTCTCTGGAACTGGGTGTTTGCTCAGTGAAATGTGAAATTAAATTTGCTGTCGCGGACTTTTGTATTGCGGGAATGTCTTTGGCAATTAATTGTTTAATTTGGTTATTTAAAATTAATGATATGTTTTTCATATGTCATTGCACATTTGCGCGTTTATTTTATATAAAAACATCTCCTGCATATTTCCACATTTTTTTTTTTTGTATACACTTTTATCTGCATTTAAAACGGCAAATAATGTTGAAACATTCATTTCAATTATGCAGATAAGCGCAAATGTAATGAAAGCTGAACAAGAGGATTAATGCGCCAAAGCGCCACGCGGCTTAAAGTCAACTTAATGAGTGCCAGGCTCAGTTGATGTGGCAGGTTGAATGGTCCACCTGGCCATCAAGGGTTAAGGGATAAGATTGATGCAATTCTGAAATCCACTTAGTTTTGGAAACTTAAATTTCAGGTAAGAACTTTTGGTTGAACAAATAAAATAATATTACTTTTGTTCTTAGAAATTAATAATTTTATTAAGTTTTATTTATCATGCATAAAATATTACCTTTCATTATTTTATATAAATTATTCTCTTAAGCTTAATATACTCCAGTATACATACATTTTTTTTAATAGCCTTCATGGCCTGCTGAAGCGCAGTTAATACTCATTTTTCCGGGTCCTTTCACTAATTCGGTGGTCACTGTGAATGGATAATTAACATTTTCTGTAGTTTTGTATTTACAAATAGTTTTTTGCATTAATAATGCGGAAAAGTACTTGACTAACCAATGAAACGAAAGCTCTCAATGCGGGATTAATAAAATCAGATTACAATTGGCATAATAGGACGTATTGAATAAACGCAAAAAATTAATTAATTTAGGCCAAGAGTTGATGATGACATTAAATTGTTGGTCCATGAATTGCAATCAATGTTTATTTAGCGCAGTTAAATTACCTTATAGATTTTGAATAAAATGTTGCAGGTGTTTTGTTTTGCAGATTTGTTAGAAGTGAGTTTAAAGTGTCAGTTTAATACCAACTATCTTGATTTTTAGTTACCAAAAGTAATGATTATTAAACCCTTTACTTAAGGCAGCTTTGTGTAAATGAACACTTAAAAATGATTTATTTTTTATTGGCTATAATCCCCTCTTTGACTTTATTCCCCTCACGGGGATAAAGGTGCAATTTATTCGACAACCCTTTATTAAAAATATTTCATTTCCATTAGCTGGTGATGACTTCTGCCACTTGTATTTCAGCCTTTGGGCGATCTTTTTATTGCTTTTGCCGCATTAAAAAAAAAAAATATATATATATAAAGTCAGACAGTCACTAACAATTGCGGCTTCACTTAATGTAAAATGTTGCTGTTATTGTAATACATTTATTAAACATAATTTGCGCGCGTAAATTTCAGCATCGTTTGGGAAGACAGGCAGAGAAGGAGAAGGACAATTAAGTAGGGAAAGTGCGACAGACAGGGACAGTCTCTCCATTGCAATTAACATTCATTGTCATGTGCGACTTTTTCTGTCTGCATTTTCACCATCGATTGGACCTGAGCCATTTCCAGCACGATAATTATGGCCACAACACACAAAGGTTTGAGGTCTTAATGGAGGGGCATATTTAAGTGCATTTAAGTAGCATTTAAACTGGCAACAGTTCGCACAGGACTCTGCATAAAGGGGATAATCGCAACTCAGCCAGGATTATCTACATAAAATTCAGAGGGTTTTTTATTGAGTTATATTCAGAGATGATGTTTTACAGGGAAGGAAATAAGCTTAAAATTTAAGAGAATATGAAAAGTATTAAACGTCCTTAAATGATAATTTTTAGATATTTCCAGTCGACAGAGCAACGCACTTTTTCGCCAAAAACAAGTGACCTGGCCAAAAACTGCACACGTAAACACTTAGCATGGCCCAAAGGGAGCAGTCAGGAGGATGGCAGTTACCCCCTCAAAATGGGCGACTTAATTTTTCAACTGGGCGGCAGCGTGGGCGCTGCGACGGCTAATTTAAGAGCGAAAATCATTTTCAGAGCGGCGCTTTCCTTTCTGGCTAGTTGCCAATCAGGTCACGAACTGTCGCTCGTCCAGTTCTCGGGGCCCTGATTTTTCATGTTCTCATATTCTGGCGTTCTCATGTTTTTGGCCCAAAAGGGTCACAGGGAACATGTTCATAATGTGCGCTAATGTGCATAATGTATGCCAGAGCCAAAAACCAGACACGCACACCTGCACACCGGCACACACTCCATAACACACACGGGGACAGCACGTGCAACAATAACAAAAACAGGAACAAGGTGAAACAGGCAATTTAACAAGCCATCAACGCTGATGGTGCCGACAATGATGTTGATGACGGGATGGCAACGCGTCGCCGGCAATAACAACAAGCAGCTGCAATAACAACACGGCTAAACATCGGCCAAGTTAACAACTACAACAATCGGTGACAACACAGTCATATTATGTTGCACAAACACACTTTGTCCTTTTTAAAGGGTCCTCTCTCTCTCTCTCTCTGTGGGATGAAAAAGCAAATGCTGTCAGGACAACCTGATCAATGGAAGATAATTAATTAAACGTAGAATGCCCCAAGGAACTTTAAAGGGTTCTTCATTTTCTCTATTTCCTTTTTCATATTTTTAACCTTAAATATTTGATTTATCAAAAAAAAAAACCCCTACATAAGTGAACATAATCAAACTCTTATTGACTTTTTAGCATGCATCCTAATCAAGTGATAAAGTAATTTCGCTTGACATAAATACAAGAAAACTCCATCCATCCATTTGGCAGGCAATTGCAGTTTTCGGAGAGTGGAAAACCAGGAGCCATCTTGTGCACTTTGCACTTTCAACTTTTGCACACGGCAGCGGCGGAAGCACGAAAATGAAGGCAATTCAGAGCGGGGTTTGCTGCTCGTCACGTCGCCACTGGAGGATCACGTAGTGACCCACACGCTTGCCCGAAAAAAGGGAATACTTGATGCAAAACTTTTGCCTTAACCAGGCCCAGGCAGAGCTTATCTCTCCTGCGGAGGCTTCTTCTCAGGCTTGCTGCTGCTGCATGCAATATTTATTACGCATACGACCGGGTGACACGCTCGGCTAAAACGCAGCAGCAGCCAAGGCCCCGAGCCCACCACCACCTATAAGTGGCTTAATTAGTGCGACAAAGTGTTTGCCAATTAAGCTGCTCCTCCTGCTGCTCCTCCTCCTCGTGTTTCACCTCAAACTTGCGGCCTTTAATCAGCTTACACAATGTGGGCTATGTGGGACCAGGACCACGGAATGGCCTTTTCAATGGTCCAGGCTTTAAAGGACCTACCGCAGTCCTGAGAAACCTACATCTAGGAAACTGACGGAGTTCCTTTTAGAGAGGTGGGTTTTTGATTTAAAGCTGACAATGTTTTTATGAGAATATTTTGTAAATTTGTACTTGAAACCACATTATTTCTAAACCAAACAATTTTTATTATAAATCATAAATCATTCCAATTTATTAAAAGCCCAAATTATATTAAAAACCCAAACAGAAATGTATCTAAAGGTGTGAAGATGGCTTCACTATTATAATATATACATATCTATGTATTAAAAGGTGAAAAAAATGACTGAAAAAATATTGTAATGTAAATAAATGAAACTTTTTGCTTTTAAAAAAAATTGGATTTGTTTTAAAGTGAAATTCTGGCATTTCACTCACTGCAGCGAATGGAATGTATAAAATGTAGCAATTGAGGCGCCAGACACACCCTCAGCCACACACTCCCGGGCAAACACACACACACACACACACACGCACACACTTCAGGCCGAGCTGTTGATGGCTTTCAGTCAGCAGAGGGAATTCGAGCATTCGCATTGGCCGGGCACACATAACTCAGCGGAGCGACTGGCGATGAAGGCAATGCATCCGGAGACCCGTGGGCTGCCAACAATTAACAGCATAAATTTAAATATGCAATTAATGCAACAGCCTGAGGCGTGAAAAAAAGAGAACAATAAAATAAAAGCGGTATGAGCAGCAGTAGAGCCACATCAAGGATCAATTTCAGAACTGAAAGGGACTATAAAAAAATGGTTAACTTTGCAATTTAACATTTAAGTTTGGTAGAATATCTAGCTAAGAAAATGATGTTTTTATTTGTTGTACTTAATTTATCAACAGTTTTGTTTCCTCTTTTTGCAATTATTACTGTAGTTGATCGACAACAGAAGATGGAAAATAGCCGAGAAGACATACCAAGTGAGAAGGTGGCATCAAAGGGTTAAGGGAAGTGCCAAAAGGAGAAACTACAACAACAAAACTGGCGACAATAAAAAGCGAAAGGTCATTTTAACACATGCACTCACACCGAACACACCGAACAGTGAAATGCATTTGATTGTTTGCTTTATTTTTTTGGCATTTATTTTCCCTTTTTTTTCTCCGGACACGCAAAAACAAGAGGGAAAAAACCCAACACAATTTCCCGCTTTATTTGCACATTGCTGGCCAGGCCACAACAACAGCAAAAATGACAAGGGCAATGTCTGTAAGTTATATGATACTGCCAAAGGCCCCCTCCAGAGACCCTCCGTCCCATGGAGCGATCCTTTCCCCCCTGGGCCATCGTTGCCATAGCCACATGTCAATATTTTTGCGATTCAGCCTCGGTTACAAAGGCCCGCCGGGGATTCGTCCTGTAAAATTTATTTCAACGCAACGCAGGACTCTTTACCGATGTGTAAATTGCTCTGGCGGCACTCTTCACCTCTCCCTCTCGCTCGCTCGCTTAATGAAATTAAAACAAATTTTCAGCGAAATTTAATATGCAACAACAACGGCGAAATGCGCACAGTAGGCGGCATAACATAATAAGCATAATAATGGTATAAAAATTATTGCACCTGGTCAGGAGCAATTGCAATTGACAGCGACAGCCACACCAATAACAGCAGCAAATTACGGTGCTCAATTACGGGGATCAAAGTGCAATAGCCAGGCAAGAGTCAGTCCTTTGACACGATGGAAAAACTATCAGAGTTTCCATATAAAGCATAGTGTAGGTAAATTTTAAGAGAGAAAAGTTTTTTATATATAATTGCTAGATTGTTGTATTTTATCACAAAAGATATATAATAATCCCTCCTCGAATGGAATCAAATGTAATGAAGAAAGAGCAAACTAAAAACAAATATAAATAATTACTAAAGAACATCAAGGAAACATGGTTAGTAGGGGAGGAGGGCATTCATAAACGACTTTCTTATTCATACACAATGTGCAATCGAGTTAATCCCTTATCGAGATCGGGCTTTTCCAGTTCCTCGGGCTGCGGTTCCAATAGCAGCAACTGTTCGATGCTATAGCGTTGTACCAGTTTTCCCATTCGATTCCTTAATGGCGGCAAAGTTTGGGACAGCCGGCGTGGTGCCCAATTCGGAATGGGTAGCGAGTGGGTGAGATTTCCCTTGCGCTTCTCCCCCATAAGGAGTTGGGAGGGTGGACGATAGCGTGGAATGTCGGTAGTCTTGGGGTGGTCTTCACGTTTTACCATTTCAGTTGATCGGACATTGACCACCACATTCGATTTGGTAAGGGCCTGCTGTTTGGCTCGACACTGCTCATCCCACTCCTTGGTGGTGGGTATATATCGCCTGGCGGCAGTCACCACCACAGATTTATTTTCTGTGGGAGCAAGGGGAACCTTGTTTAGCTGCAACTTCTTGCGGTTCTCCTGCTCCATCTTCTCGTAGTGCATCTCCCTGAGGACCCTCTCGATTCTCTCCTTCTTGGCGGCTCTCAAGCGGTCCACCTTGATTCTCTCCTCTGGAGTATAGCGAATTGGGGATCGTGAGAGATGAATTATTGGCTGACGAGCTGGGGCCTCGAGATTTTCACTGTTCTGAGCGGTCGTCTGAGTCAGCAAGGCTCCGCGCATGCGTCTTTGTTCCACCAACTTCAAAGCCTCGACTGCCACCTTTCTTTCCTTCTCACGCCGCTTCTCAATGTCAAAAAGTTTTGCTACCGTGGACGTAACAGGAACATTTTCTTTGGAAGGCTTTTCCACCTTCGGTACCGTTTGTTTTTCCTTCCCAGCCAGTAGGGTTTCGTCCTTGGCTCTCTTTGTGCTCTTGGCGCGAGGCACAATCATATAGTCCACATCATTTAGTAAAACAATCTGGGTACTGCCGGCGGCTGCAAAATATAGGTAATACTAATACTATAGAAATAATATGTGCCATGAGTTACGCTTACGCTTATCCGTCTTTCTGGGAAAACCTTTCCATGGCAAGGTCAGTTTACACTTTGTCTTACGCTCCTCCAAGTCTGGCTTTATTGTCTGAAAATCTACCATAGCTCCATCTGTGGCCGGTTCTTGCTTCTTCAGTTGCGGCACGAACTCTTGGGCATTGGCATTAAGCTTTACTGTACTGCCACCGACTAAATTTACACTCTTGTGCTTTATATCTAAGGAGATCGAATTGTGAGTGAGGAGTGGAGTTTGGCCACGATACCTCAAAGGATTCTTACACTCTATTAAATTAAACATGGTCCTGGTCTTATATCGGTAACTGGTTTCGGTTCTGCGAGCTCTGCCCGCTTTTGTAATGATTGTTACCAACAGAAATCTGTATTATATATATGATTTGAGCAGCTCGATATAAAGTATAGAGAGACAAGCAAGCTTGAACATAAAAGCAAAGCCTACTAGGGGTTAAAAAACCTTAGGAAAATTTTCAAGTATTTTTATTTAGCTTTAAAAAAGCTAAAGCTTTTTAGAGATTTCCTTTAAAGATTGCCCCAACAACTTCCTTTTATAAATATAGGCGATCACTCTGCCATCTAAATCGCCTGGCAATCCATGTACATTTCGCCATTGTTGACATTTATTCGCACAATAAACACAAAGCCAAGGCAGCCGGAGAAAACACAGGTAAAATAAGTGAAGCCCGAGATGGAGATGGAGATGGAGCTGAAGATGGAGCTGAAGATGGAGCTAAGGATGGCTTGGAATGGAAAGGCAAGGCCAGGAATGGCAAGCAGTGCAAGCGGTAAACGACATTCAATAAAACGTTTGAAAATATTATAGACAGAGAAAAGAACTCAGAGAGAGAGAGAGAGGGAAAGCTGAGCGAAATGAAATGAAAGAAGAGCACAGAAATATGCAATTTCACCTCAATCAGAGTTGTAAAAACAAACAAACAATGGCCAAGTGCAGTGTGCACAGCTCTAAAGGGGGTTCGTCCTCTGTGTTATCCCCCCCCTTCAGCCAGATGTCATATGAGCCACATGCTGGGGCTCCTTGCATTCTCGTTACCGTTTCCATTTCCATTCCCCCCTCCAACGAGTCCTGTATCGCTTTGCAAGCTCAAGCGAAAATGCAAAGAGCAGAAAAATGCAATAAGTAAAACGTAATAACTGCTCAGGAGCTGTGAACGCTTGGCTATATAATCAGGATGTTTGAGGGGAGGATTTACTTGCGATTTCGTTGGCCTAAAGCTGAACAAATACCGATGGGGGAAACTTTAGCTCTCATAAACATGGAACTAAAAAGAGCTCAGATATATGGAGATAAATTGGTGAGTCTCTGTGATTGCATAACTAGGATATTAAAATAATACTTTGATACTTTACAGCTGCAAATAGCTCAAATCATAAGTAATATTTTGTAAGCTTTATTATTCTTTAAACATATCACTACCAGATCAATAATCCTGCAAGATGAATATATTTTAACTCAAATAAAATCCTCCACCAACAGAACGAGTAACGGTGCACGAAATTATTATAAATAATTGATATCAATTAGGATCTCTCCATCCTCATAAGCTGGGCAAAAATTCAGGCAACGTTGTCCGACAACTTGTAGGTCATCTGGGGATTACCGCAGAGATTGGCATCCGCACATTCACTTATTTATCTATGCATGGCATGGAGTGTTGCAAATTTTTGCGTAATTCGCCTTGGGAGGAAGGTGAAACGGATGTGGAGGTGGTCGCCACTAATGCATTTGTGGTCAATTGCCCGGCCACAGGACGGGTACAGGACGGGTACAGTGAACTGAGGCACCGACATCATTTTAATAATAAAATTGTTAACAGAATTGCTCTGCTTTGTGTGGCTCGGGCCACACACAAAAACATGTGTTGTCCTTGTTAGCAGCAAGAGCAACACACAAATGCACTGAGAAAAATTAGTATATCATTTAATTAAAAGGAAAAAATGTTAAGAAGGTAAAGTATAGCAGAAACGTTGAGTGAATTAATAAATTATACGATTTCTAAAATTATAAATCAGCTTTTATTTATTTTTTTGTTATGTTATTGATACAATGAGGTTTTAGTTATTTAAATATAAATTGTATTTATAATTCTTACAAAAAAAATAGTTATTTTCGTATTTCATAATCGTTTTATATTAATTTTCATAATTTTTAGTAGGTTTTTAGTTTTTAGGGTAATAAAGATAGTGAAATTACTGTCTTACATGTTCTGCCAATGAAATAAAAACTGGGAATGATCAAACAACAAACTTCTTAAAAGAATTATTTTATACATCGTGAAAAATAAATTAACTTTAAATAAGTTGACGAATAAATAAATAATTAAACTTACTTATTACAAAAATGAAATGAAATTACTATTTTTCCAGTACAGAAAATATTTTTGAGGACCCCATGACGCCGACCTCAATGTTGTCGTTGGCGTTGTCGTTGCTCCTGTTCCTGTTCCTGTTACTGGCTCTCTGTGTCTGTGTCTGTGTCTGGCCTCCTGCAATCTAAATAAAATGGCCGACGTGTGTGTACGCACAACTTTTGCCATATTTAATCGTATTTGCCCAAACAACAATAACAACAGGGGGGATATATACGAGAATTCGAGGGGACTTTTAGTGTTGGCAATTGTAGCCAGCAGTGGAACAGGAGACAAACACAACGGAGCCCACTTTTGGGCATTTGCTTATTATTGTTCGAAACTTTTGCGCCCACACAAAAAAAAGGAAAATCCTGAAGCCAGAGGAGAGAGCTCTCACACAAGCCAATTGTTCTTCTTGTTTCGTGCCGAGAAAATGTGTTTTTAGAATATTTTGTAACACAGAAATTACCTCAAAAACTGCACAGATGCAAATGGAACTAGAGATGAGAGTGCGACAACAAGAATATTAATAATTATAGACAACAGATAAAAATACATAGTAAAAAAACAAATTAGAATTTCTTATTAGTTCAATGTATTCTCTCATTGATATAAACAAACCATTGAAACACTTCACCCTTTGATGTTCCATCTCAAATTTGAAGCCGACTCTTGTGTTGGTTTGGCTTTATTTCGATTTTAAAGCTTGTTTCGGACTCTGCTACTCTGCTGGGGCAGCTTAAAACGTGCAACGGAAACTTTTACCTGGGCCAGGTGGAAACTTTTAAGACACAAATTTATGCCAGAACGGCGGACGCAATGGACGGACAGACAGACAGAAGGAGAGCAGCATGTGTGCTGGGAAAGTGATTAAAAATTGGGTCAAGTGGCCGTGCGGGCAAATGTGTGTGTACGTGCGAAGGGAGATTAAGCAATTTGGCAGTGGCACGCACACAAATCAAAGGATTTGGCCATCTTTTTTTATGAATCCTTGCACTAGAAGCTATGCGTTTAAACTTTACCACCCGCAACTATTTGTCATTTGTCGGCATTGCTAAAACTAAGCATTAAGCGAAGTAACTTCAACTTAATTACAAAACGAAGCCACAAACTGTAAGTAAGGGCGATTTCAGCAATCGAAACAAAGAGTTAACCAGAGGAAGGCCTTAGTTAGCATCAGCCTCCCCTTAACCTCGATGAAGTCAACCAGAAAACAGCACAGCACTTGAAAAGAAAAATCCCCGAAAGTTAAGAAGTAAGAAATTTTAATAAATAAAAAAGAGACAGTAAATCTTGCTCACATTTATATAATTTTACTTAAACACATTTTTACGGTTTACCTTACCTCTTTAGCTTTAACCAAATGATGTTTCTTGCAGTGCAATTGAGAAGTAAAGCACAGGAGCTGCAATATCCTAAAGGTAGTGGGTGTGTTGCTTCGGTTTGTTTTGCCTGTGGTTTTAGCGGCATCACAGGCAGCGGCATAGACACAACACCGCCAATACCACTACCACCAAGTACAACTACAACTGGAACTGAAACTAGCCTGGGGCTGTATCCCTTCGGTGGAATTCCAGAAGTATAGCAACTCCACTGTTCTGCCACATCAGAATCAGCCGAGATTGCTCTAAATTCTCCCTTATCTTCAGTGCTCGATGCTGATTTTCTGATTGGCTAGAAATTGTGGGCATTTAAGAAACATTCTCTTCAGTAAAAATTTAACTTCTACATGGATTTCCTTAAAAATTACAGGTAATACTTTTTGCGTCTTCCTATTTATTTCTATTTAAAAATAAAGCACTATAAATCTTTTGTTATTATTAAATTAAGCCACGAAAAGAGCTTGCCGTTTAGTTCTTATAGTTTCTTTTAATAGTGTTTATAGGAGAGTCCTCAAAAATTACGTATACGCCCTGGTGTAGTTACAAATTTGTATATTTACAACTTTAAAATAGAATTTATAAACAAAATAACCGCTTTATTAAACGCTTTAAAAAAATAAAGCCTTAGAACTACTTTTTAAAATTTTATTTTGGGCATTTATTGCAGAGTTCCAAAAAATTACGTATACGCACTGGTGTAATTACATTTATTTATGTTTATATAAAACCTTTTTTTTATAATAAACATTTATTAAAAGTGTCGAAAAAAACCGATTCAAAAATCTTTTTTAAATTTTATTTTAGGAATTTATAAAAGAGTCCAAATATTTAACTTTATTTTTATTTACAGCGTTATATATTAAATTTGATTTTTTACAGTAATAAACATTTAATTAAAGGTTAAAAGTTAAATTAAGATTTAAGCCCAACAATAGAGCTAGCGCTTGCATATTTAATGCTTTCAATGGCTTCGGTAAGCTGCAGAATGGAATTGCAACTGGTCGCAGGATACATCCAGACACGACTCGACTTACAGTCCTTCCATCATCTGACCGGTTCCAAATTTGTTGTTGTCCGAACTTTGATTGTAGTCTCTCCGCATCTCAGCTGTATCCTGTATCCCAGTGATCCTGTGTGTGTGTGTGTGTTTAACGTGCCTTAAATCACATTTGGGCTGTAATCAAGCTAAACAAATATGGGCGCTACGGACCAATAGAGGAGGTTCCCTTGTGTCAAGCTTTCGCTACGATTGGGTAAACTTAAATCCAGACCATCCATCGAAAATATACACACAATCCAGATGGATGTGGATGCTGGTGTGCGTGGTTAACTGGGTCAAATGATTGAGCTGATTTCGACTCTAGTATACAGTGCGTGTGACAATTAAGTAAGTAAATTAAGGTTTAGAAAGGTTATAAGTAAAACCGGTAGATAATCTCTTTCAATAGTTTATTTAAAAAAAAAACAATTAAATACTTAATTTATTACGATTTACCTTTAGCTATCAATAGCTGCCAAAGTTCTATTAAAGGCTTATGTGACCCGTTGCCGGCATTTATGGGCTTTAGTTAATATTCTTTAAATCCCCCCATTTCAAATCTCCGGCTCTGCATTAAGCTTATGCAACGCACTGTCCATAAAACCAGTGAAAAAGTGCAGTTAAAGCGCTTATGCTCATGCATCCATGGATACATTTTATGACCATGGCCAGGATGGGCACTGCGGACATTTTATTGTCACATCCTCATCACCACCATCACCATCATCATCATCATCATCGTCATAGTCGGCATCATGGGGGGTCGGATAGGAATTTGATTTTTTATGCAAAATCAATATGAAACTGACAGTCGAAGGGGAGGACACAGCACAGAGCACAACCAAAAAAAATAGAAAAAGGAAATCTGATTGAAAAATTGCCATAAATCGACGTCAATTCAATTAACATAAATTGTGTGATTAATGATTGACAAATGCTAAGCAGACAGTCGCAGGATGGGGCAGCTGCTGGCCGATGATTCCCGCAAGTAATTGCCGCATAATTCGATAACGATAACGATGAATGATGCCCCTACGTTTTACAAATCTCCTCATTTCCTCCCGCCTTTCGAAATAATTTTTTAATTCCAACGCCCCCAAAAATGCCGGCGCCTAAAAAAAGCCAAATGTCTGCAGGTCATTAATCATGCATTGTACTGGCGAATCCCTGACCATCAACTCTCTCCCCCACTCAGTCAATCAGACAATTGAATACATTTCAATCATTAATGGTGGCCCAGGTAGAGCCACTCGATACCCGCCCACCTGACACAGTTTGATTTGACTCGACTTGCCGGGGGTCAAAAGGTCCTTCGCCGAGACGAAGAAGCAGCTTTCCGCCCATGTCTAATTGATGGACATTCGCTGAAGTTGCCCTAATGACGGCCAGGGATTTATTGAATTATGATTGCTTGGAAAAGGTATAAAAATAAAATCAGGAATCAGAAAGATATTCTTTTCTTAGTTATCATAAAAATAACCTAACAAATTAATAGCTCTATCTGAGATTATTGCTTTGAATTACTTTGAAACAAAACGAAGCATTAAAAGTCTGAATTATAATACGAGAAAAATGTTTAAATAAATAAATTAAATATATATTTAAATAATTTGACTCATCAAAAATGTAGTTACTTAATTTCCAAACACAATAAAAAATTATTAGTTTAAATAAAACGCACTGCATCGTCTACAAATTTGATCATCAATGGCGCCAAATCGAATTTGAGCCTACTATGCATAGCATAAATTAATATGAATAGGTTAATTTTATGGCGGAAATGGCAACCATGGGAGCAGCAACTATTATTCAGCCACGACCCCCCTCAGAGGTCGTTAATTTGCGAAACATTTTAGTGGGTCCCTCTAATCGATGTTCATTCATTGTCTGTAACATGAGAGCTTCCCCGTTTCCCCAAACCAAAAACTATAACTGCCCCTATATGCGCCACATTATGTGTGGAAATTTATGCGAATTACGAATTGGGTGGAAAATGCATCGTTTTGACCGCACAAACATGAGATATTTTCCCTGGCCTGGGTCCAAAGTGTTTTTCGGAAACATAATTACTTAGTGGGGGGGCTTAGAATGAATGGAGTGGTAAGTGGCGTTGTAATTAGCTTTTGTAATAACTCGCTGAATTATTTGCGTCGATTGAACAAACGCAACGGCAAACAAAACAATTTTGCAAATGGGCGGGAATTCAAACAAAAATTTTTGCCAGCCCGCAGGATATTTTTGCGAGAAGCAAAAGTTTTTTGTTGCAAACTGAACTTCCTACTGAATTTCTTTTCCTTTTTGTTCTATGGAAGTCTATAACATTTTATTAATTTTAAGAACTTTTGGCTGGGAATTTTATTAAAATAATACATTATAATAAAAATAACTTTTTACACGACATTTTAAACTAAAGAAAACAATTAGAATTTCTAATGTAAATTTCAATAAGAAATATAATATTTAAAAATTCATTTAATTTATTTTACGTATGTAAACAAATTTGTATATTTTTCTATTTATTTAAATTTGATTATTTTATTATATTCTCTTTAATTTTCATGATATAAATCACTTAATCTATAGCGTATTTCAGTTGTCGAATGCGAAATTTTAAATTATCCTTCTTTTCCACTCTGCCTAAACGTTCACCCCTTTCAATCAGCGCGAGTTTTGTTTTTCTTGCCCTTTTCCCGCTAATTTCCTTCGCTCTTTTGTCAAATTAAAAACACACAGAGGAGACAAGGGAAAAGTTTCTCTTCTGTTTCTCGCTTTGTTTGTTTGTTTGTTGGTTGGGTTCATTTATCATGATTTTGTTTGGCGAACTTTGTCGCGTATGTTAGGCTCCTTGATAGGCGGGAAAATGTCTCTGTCTTTGGTGTTTTTGCTGTTGTTTCTGATGGGAAATGGCAGCTGTTGATGGTAGGCTACCCCCGTTCACCCCCTTTCTAACTCTGTTGAGTCGGGAATTTTCCTTTCGGCTCACTTTTTGTTTGTCTTTTTGTCAGAGAAAGATCCCAAAGAAAATTGCAAAGTGATTACTTTTGATTAGTTGCAAAAAGAAAGGTAATTTGTTTATCGCCATTATTGTTGCTGCTGCTGCTTTGATAAATGTAATTTTGTCAAACTCGCTGATTACAACAGAAAATTTCAGGACGAAAACAATGGAAAACAATGGCTAACGAGCGAGTGTTTGATGTGTGTTTTTGTTGTTCGAGAATCGGAATGAAGCTTGCGTAAAGCTCGTTGATCAATAAGCCACAAAATTGTAATCTTACGCAAAGTTTAGGCAACAACAATAAAGGTATAAAATGCAAAATAATCACTAATTATTCTGACCCTTTTTATCATCATATATTTAAAAAATATATAAATATTTAGCCCGACACAAAAAGGACCAAGCACGTGCTCTTATTTAGAACTGAGATGCAAAACAATTTCATCACAGTTTCGCAAAGGACCTCCATTCAGCTCTAAAAAGGTAACTAGAGCACCGATAGAGCATCTGAAGGAGCAAGTGAAACCGGAAGAGGAGCAAACTTAATCTAGAAGCAACCGAGCTTACATTTTTAAGCAGCTGTCGCTGCCTGCATGCAAAATTATGACTTAAAGCGCAGCTGGGGCTGGGATATAGTATGCTTCAAACCAAGGACCCAACCTACACATGCACAGCTGCAGGAGCAGAATCAGAATCAGAAGCAGAAGCAGGAGCCCAAGCAGGAGCCGGAGCACAAAGGGATAACATAGAAGTAAGTTATTCATTGTGCACGCAAACATTACGGAAGTCATATGTTAAAGGCACAGAGGGGGAGATGGCCAGGGAAAATTCAACGGGGGGTGGTGGCCCAACAGGAACGGAAGAGACCTGGCTAAAAGGTAGCAAAAGGCAAAGCCAGCAGGCAGTCGTCGAAGCCCCACCCGTTTTGGGCCAAGTTTTTGCCGAGCCAAAGAAAAGAAATATGAAATATGACTCCAAGTCGAATTGTGAAAACTTGCAGAAAGGTACGAATAAGCATATCAAGATCATAAATAAAACACAGTGCGAGGGAAAGCTGGGAAATTAAATTTTCGACTAGGCAGCTAACCAAAAGAATAACATCCCACTTTTCCCTCCCTGCCATACGAGTGCACATTGCTAATATACGCAACGCAACGCGCTGCCAACTTTGATTTGCAAATAAATTATTCCGTTCGCTTTGCTCTCTGGCCCGAAAATGAAAATCCTGCCTGGGAAAACAGTAAGAAAGGAAATGAAAGCATGAAACAATAACAGGTGAGAGGAGTCACTCGGTTGTTTAAGGGTTCGTCCAGGGTATGCCAGGGATTTGAATAATTTATTTGGAAACCGAAATTACTGCATCTGTAAAATGCATCTTAAATGGATTTCTTAATCCATTTCAATGTTTTAACTCTAATAAAAGATATTAAATTAAAATATTGTTAATTTATTAAAGGCTGATTAACAGTCTTTATAAAATTATATTAGAATTAAGCTAATTAAAATTAATTGCTATATCTTAAGACACGGTAACAATTGTGCCAAATATTCCCACATTAACTACTGCCCCAATCTCATTTTCTCTTAGCCAGGATCCCTTTTTTTTCGACTCCACCCCACAGTATTCTAACCAGAAAGTTAACTTGAACTTAAAATAAAAGTTTTCTTCGCCTTTTTTTGGTAAGCATTTTTGGTTTCGTTATTTTTTTTTTTTTTGCCAGATTTTTTTTTCTTAGCGTTCCACAAAGTCAAATATCATAAAGTTCGCTACGCCTTTTTGCATATTTTATTTGCGCTTATTTCCAAAGCGAACGATGGAGGAGGGTCGGTGGGGCAGGACCGAAGGAGTAGAAGTTTTTTTTCCTTGCATTGCTGCGCTGCCTTGGACTCTTTTGATATTGATGTTATTAAAATAAGCTGACTTTGATAAAAAGAGAATGATATATTCTTTGGGAAAACTTTAAAATAAAACATTAAAATATAAATGATGATTTTGAAATTGTTAAAAGGAAAGTAATAAATTCTATGTTACGAAAATGCTACAATTTTGTAGCTTAAAATTATATATTTTTAATAGCACCTTTTAATAAAAAAATATGTCCACGAAGTAGCTAAATTTCGCTAAAAATCGGAATATAGGTTCTCGCAGCACTAGCACTGCCATCATTCAAGGTTTTCCCGCCTTTTCCACAACCAAACCTCTGCCTCTTTCCTTTTTTTTCCGCGCTTTCTCTCTCTCTCTCTGTCTCTCTTTTTGGCAACAATTAAATTATTCAACCGAAATTTGTTGAAGCTCCCGAAAAAGTCACGCGCACTTGACGGCAACAAATACAACAAATCCGACAACAACAACAACAATAACAGTTGGAAAAACTAAGTTTTCCTTTCGCCGCCGTTGTTGTTTTTTGTGCCTTTGCCGCTTTTCCAGTATCTTTTATGCGTCGCTTTTGGGGTTCAGGTTTTATTTTCCAAATGAAATGAGTTTGAAGTGCATTTGACGGCGGTCGCCAAAGTTCGTCGAGCGCCTTCTTTTTGGCAGTGGGCGTGGCCAACTTTTTTGGTTTTTTCTTTTTTTTTTTTGGGGTATTTATTTGGTGTTGTTGTATTAAGCATTCTAATGGAAAAGTTTCGCAGTTAAAGGCGCTTTGCTTTCAATGATATTTAAAAAGCTTTCACTTCTGAAAAAAACAATAATAAAATTTATCAAAAAGTTTTGAAACCCAAAAACTAATTAAACAATTTGTGACAAAATTGTATATGAAATCAAAATGGGAAGAATTTGCCTTTTATGGGATTTATCATCTAAATATATTCCTGTTCCTTTAATAATAAATAATAATAAAGTAATAAGACATGTGTTCAAAGTATTTGATTGTCTCGTAAAATCTAAATCTAGGTTACAAAAAAAAAAAAAACTGATTCAATTCCATACATTGTTTCCTTTTTCTACCTATCTATATGTATATATCTGCCTGAAAGGCTCTGCCGTTGGTGTCACTCGACTCCCAACAAGGTTTCCCTTTGGCTCGACTTGTCTGTACTGCACTTTAGCACCAATTTACACACAGAAAGGGGACGGGAAATGCAATACAAATGCTGCCAGAATGGGGAAGGGCACAGAGGAAGGAAGGACTAGGACAGACCCAGTTACTAACATGCATCTTCATCTTCGTGCAGGTTTCTAGTTTCTCGTTTCCCAGCTTTTCCCCGTTCCATTTCCTGGCCTAATGGCGCATGGTGTTCTAGGCCTCTACTGCTCCGTCTCTGACAGGACTTGCTTTTTTTTACAGCTTTAAGCCTTTTGCTTCAGGACTCACTCATGAAGTGCCACTCTAAGAAACATGTGTTCATATTCGAGAGGCTTTGCATCACGCTTCAACTAAGTTTTATTGCTCCAGAGACGACATAACAGTTGGAAAAAACAGAACTACCTATGAGTTGCAAGAGCATGCAAATAAAGTGATTTATTTCGAAATAGTACACTGATTATACCGTCAAACTATAATACGGGGATTAATCTAAGCTTCACAAATGTAACTACAGTTTATTATAATAATTTTCCTATTGAAGTGCTCTTAAATTAATGTATAACAAGAAATACCAAGGTCATTGGCAGTGTGTTTTTATTTCTATATATCTGTCTTTAATTCGCTTCATCGATTATCTTTTTGCGAATATGTTGAATTTCGTTTTGTTTCCTTTTGGCGCTTGCCAAATAAAATAAACTTTATTTACGCATTTTATTTATGCGCTTCATTAAAACTTTAAGTCGCCTTTATTTATAGGTTGTCCCCGGCACCAGCATTGTTAATATTAATATTAAATTTATTTTATATTATGCGCAATATATGCAATATATGTGTGTGGATTTTCAGCACAATAACTTTGCGTTGATGATGTCCTTGTTTACTGTTATTATTGCGCACATATATCTCTCTCTTTGTATTGGCAATGAATTGGCTGACTCCGTCCGACGCGTCGCCTGCTGTCGTATAAATCGCACTCAATAAACCATATAGAAGGCATAAATTATATTTTGCCTGCTCGGAATTTTCATTAAGCCAAGCCAGACAGAAGGAGACTGGAAGGAGGACTGGGAGGAACGAAGTCGTATTGCACAAATTAAAGCCCTTGAAACTTTAATGCAATTCCTGAGCTGTTCGGCTGCCATTTCAGCTTTTATTGTGTTGGGCAAAGCAAGCAAATGAAAAAAACAACAACAACAACAACAAAACCCAAAGCTCTCCAAAAACAACCGAAAAATTAATGAGCGCAATAAACATTTTAAGTGGAATTGTTGGTGAAGTTGTTAATTTTTAGTGCAATTTATAATTTTATTTGCTGCTGTGTGGCGAGGGCCATAAAACTCTGCACGAAATTGGCAACAACACTAACTCTTTCCCAGAGTCCTCGATTGGCGTAATAAATAATCTGTTTACAAGTTAGTTACGCAGTTAATTTTCTGAGGGGGGCCACATCTTCGTTGACCTTTTAAACTAATTTCCCCAAAGATTTCCCAGCCGGATAAACAGTGGTCCGTCGAATTCCCAAGCACGCAGCCGGTGGAGAAGGCCCCCTTTTCTGGCTTCCTGGAATTTTTCAACCCGCCCAAAGCTTTGTTTATTATTGTGTAAGCTGAGCACGACACCTGTCGAGATATTTCTGTTCTAGTTTTCCACCTTCTGGCCTTCTGGCCCGCCCTGCAAAATTATTAATAATATATTTGCCACCTCTTGCCATAGCCCATAGTTGTCTTCCTTGGTTCTATTCCTTTCCAATTCGCATTGCATACTTGATGTCTTTCATCTAGTTAAGTGGCTTAAAGCCTTTTTACACTGAGAACTTACCTCTTCCTCCTCCCCGCCTGCTATCAGTGGTTGGTTTTCCTATACCCTGAATTTACCCGCTGGGAAGCTGTCCGTCATAATTGTGCAGTCTGTTTCGGGCGTTTATGGCATTAGCGGTTAGCGGAGAGCTAAACATGGTCGAGATTGCCGACGGATTGGACTTTAATGAGCGGTGCAACAATGGTTTAAGCTATTTTGCTCAGGTCAGTAACATTAAATATAAATTATATTGAATAACTAATAACTTAAGAACTTTCTTTTATAATATTTTGAAAATAAATTCTTTGAAATGCATTTTTATTCTTTTCTAT
The DNA here is from genome assembly GCA_008042515.1 of Drosophila truncata. Lineage (NCBI taxonomy): Eukaryota > Metazoa > Arthropoda > Insecta > Diptera > Drosophilidae > Drosophila > Drosophila truncata. Next base: position 280,389 of record VNJQ01002680.1, on the reverse strand, counting down.
TTGAACTATAGATTGAGATAAGGTATTTACAACATGAGTTTATATATATTCTAATTGTAATTTAGAAAACTAACTTAATTAGAAAGAAATAATAACTTTAAAGTTCAAATTATTAGCTACACAAAGGTGTCATTTTGTAGAAATCTAAATTATCTTGCCAGCAATTTCTGTAGTATAAATTACAAAACTTTATATATATCTTTTTAAATATCCTATAATAACTTCTCTCCTTTAATTTTCTACATTCTTTCTGCTCTTCTTTTAAGTAGCAAACCGTAAATAAACCTTTATAAGCCAGTTGCTTGACTTTCAACTTGCGATGTTGCATTCGTATGAATTTATGTATGAAGTCCATGCATTAAAATCCACCCTCCGGTCCGCTAAACTCGCTCCTGAATATGGAAAAATAAAATGCAACTACCTGAGCATAAATTGCATGCCGAACATGTGTTTTTGTGCAAAAGTTTTCGTATGTGATTTTTATTATTTGCTGCGGCATTCCTGCGCTACCCCAACATGAACTTTAAAAACATGAGCGGGGGAGCATTAAAATAACTTGGAATATGCATGATGATGATGGTGATGGTGATGATGGTGGGGGCGGGACTGACGAACGGAGTTTTGTGCATCGAAATAAAAACAGCGAATATTTAAATGTATAATGAGCAGCTGAAAGCTTTTTAATGGCTTTTCAATTAGATGAGGTCAAGTCGAGCCGCAGTCGGTGTATGTGCGCATAGCTCATCGCATAGCTCATCGTGTGCCAAAAGTGTGGCGGGAAAAATTAGCATAGCACCTGATTTTGGACAGCGGCTTGAGCTTAATTATCTTAATTAGATCCCAGCTGGAATCCAATAGCTAAATGTATTATAATTGCAGTTTAAAAGAATGGAGATAATTGGAAACAAATATGGAAAGTTAAGTTGCTGAATGGCATACTCTACAAAATAATCAAATATTTGTTAATACAATTGTTTGACTGAAGTATTTTATTCTCAGTATATTGTAAATACTTCTTCAGTTTTTGAAATATTTTTATTTCAATATTTATGCATTCCTTTATTGAAAATTCCACCATTATACGCTCGCAAAATGTTCTTTACTTTCCTTAACTTCTATAATTATTTTCCGGATTCTTTTCTGCGGCTGCGGTTTGATAAGTTAAACTGCTTTTTTTTTTGTTTTCCTCTCTTGGTTTTGCTAAAGTGTTTGTAAGAGAATAATAGCATTTTTTTGCACTAAAGTTTATAATTAGAATGGACATATTACAGCATTTGCAACTTCACCTGGCACTTGGTTGATGGAAGAATTCCGCCAGTAATTTCCCAAGAAAAGAGTTTGGTATGAAAGAAGATAAGTTTCAGATTATAAATTAGCGAATATTATTTAAAAGCTTTATTTTTAATTTAACGACTTGTCAAGTAGGAATTTTCCCCAGTTCTTCTATTAATATTCATATCAAAAAGCCTTAAATAAAATTCCTGTTCACATGTCACTGAGCTGACCTGTAAAAAAATATCATACATAGCTTTTAGATTAAATCTGGCTTATTCAGCAGCCAAATAAAGGCGCTGTAGCGAATGGAAACTAAGACCGCATGCAGTTGAAATGATTTCCAGCGGCTTTTGTGCCATTTGAGCTGATTTTATGCCCTGTCTCCTACCCTTTTGACCCTTCAGTTGCGCCCTAATATAAACAGTAGCTATTGTATCTATGAGTAGGATATATTCTATGTAAAAACCAATCTCTTCGAAAATCCGAGCAAAAAATAGAAAAAAAGAACTAGCGAATTTTTGCGTGCGTCAGGATTTTGCCAAAAATATTTTGCAAGTACAAATAAATCCATTTCAATGCAGTTTCCACACAGCAGAGAAACACTCACACACGCAAAAAAAGAAGGAAATGGCGAAAAATGCTGGAAAACCAAAGCGGCATAGCACGAGTATTAGTGGATTAGAGGGAGTGCAAGGAGGGGGCATATGTATGTTTGGGGGTATAAGAGGCAAGTGCAAGGGGTGGAGGAAGCAGGAGCAGAGCTATGCGAAAACCGCATAAACAACAACGTAAATAAATCAATGTAAACAATCGAAACAGTTGTCGGTAAATTGAAATTTGAAATGCAACGCTGCCGATGCCAATGTGCTCAGAGCCAAAACCTATATCCACCCACTTTTTTTTTTCGCTGTGTGACAGCCGCAGAAACCAACACCAACTACAAAACACATGTGTGTGTGTGTGTGTGGCAACCGACAGGCAAATAAAAAACAAATATAGAAAAACGAACACTCCTGATGACGACACCAACAACCCACATAGACATGAAGTTTGGCAACCCTGTCGACAAAAAGATTGGCAAAAATATATTCAGCAAGCCGCAAATAGAGAAAAAGCCTAGAAGGATCGAATACAATAAGCGTTAATTGACAAATATGGAGCACCAAAAGGGATGCCCGAGAAGGAGAGACTCTATTCAAATGCGTGTGCATTACACTGCCAAAGACTGGCAGGCAATATTTTTGAAGTACTTCCTTTCCACTGTCAATTAAAAGGATTGGGTTTTCTTTGTCACAACAAAAAAATATAGTGTTCAAAAGGAGAAACAGAAGGAAATGGAAAAGAGTTCATTTGGGAAATGTTATGGAACTAAAAATTAAACTGATCACAATCTTACTTGGCTATATAAATAAAAATAAAATAAGTTAACAGATAAGACTAAATTTCAACTATAATATATTATTAAGACTCTAGTTCCTAACCTTCTAATTACCCCTTGAAGGTATAAAGCTATTATTTAGGAAAACCTTAGGTTTATTTCATTTCAAAATATCCAACTGTTAACTCTCAGCACTCAGCTAATTAAGGACATGCTGTAAGGAAGCCACAGCATACATACCTTCAACTGGGTTTCCTTGTCCAAGAGATAACTTAATCATCACAAAAATCCATTACCATTGTCTGCGTAGAAAAAGTTTTTCAGCTTCTACTGGATCCCCAACCCTGTTCAGGACGCAACCTCAACCCTTTTGTCACCGTCTTCCTGCTTGTGGGCGCAGACTGTGACACGTGTCATGTGTTGTTGTTATTCCTGCTCTAGTTGCGGCAGACAAAATACGAGTACAAAAGGACAACAAGGGACGGGAGAAGGAAGCTGGAATGCCAACGCATGTTTCGCCGAGGCGAAGAATGATGATGGAGCAGTGCGAAATGAACTGCGGCCAGTGGCGGGAAAACAAAGGCACAGCACGAGCGGGATCCGTCCCAGCATTTACGATTCTGATGAGGAAGGCACTAAGAAAAATAAAGGGTTTCCTCTATTCTGCTTTATAATAATAAAAAAAAAATAATTAAAATGCAAAATAAAAGCCATAGGTCTCCTATTAGTTCTTTATTTTTCTTTAAAGGAAAGCGAAGTTTATATTTAAATATTCTTAAAATTAAAGCTTACCCCCTTTTCTTTCTCTGCTTTTGCTGACTTTTCATGTGTTTGCGTGGCAATCAAGAATGAACAATGAATGGATGCCACAACTCTCAGCTCGGACCATGTCCAAGTGCCATGTACAACACATTGTTGGCTGCTCCATTCATTTCACACCACATAGATTTTATGTACTGAGGAGGAAATCTTGGCCCGAAAACTTGGCCAATAATATAAAGTAATTAAAAACCGCACAGACAGAAGGTGAAATCAGGGGGAAGGCTAATCTGGTTGGACTTTTATTGGGGGGAATTGTACGAGTGTAGGTAGAAAGCGAATGTTAATGTTCCTGGCCACAGGATATGGCGGCACCTGTTTCCTTTCGGCTCCTTCCCTTTATGCCACCTCGATGCCATTCTCCTCCCTATTCTGACTCATCCCTCTCTGGTTTCTTATTCTCTCTCTCTCTAGAACAAACAAATTTTTATGATGGAATTACAAAATTTTAATGTTTGCTTGTTTGTAATTAAATTTTCTGTTATTTTTCTTGTTGTTGCTGTTCGTGCTGCACTGTGGAAATATTTGCAGAGGGTATGACTGTATTTGAAGAGAGTATGTAACTAAAATCGAATGGGAAAAATGCTAAGTTCTGTATTAAAAAAAAAAAATAAGAGAGCTTGTAATTTATTGTGATAAATCATTTATTAAATTACTTTTTAGAAACAGGAATTTGTTACACCTGTTTTAGACAAAATGAACGTATTTTCTTAATTAGAAATAATTAATAACATTAATTTAAAAATAGGGTATTTAAGGCCTGTACCCTTCCAACTTGACTTCCCTTCCCTCTTGTTGTTTTTTGTGTTGTTTTATGTGTGACTTTTATGGGCGTGACACGTGAGCTATTTTTATTACCCTGCCAGCGGAAGCGGAAACAGCAGAGAGCAAAAGGCGAGGGAGACAGGAAGGAGGCGAAGCGGAGCAAGGACAATGGCGGTGACCTTTAAACTTTTAATTACACAACTGCCCAGGCGGCATAGTAAATTTTTAATTAAACCAAATTGCCTTCGAATTGCAGGCTCAACCGAGGGACAGGTTGTGCAATAAGTTTAAGGTAATTTCAGGCCAATTATTTTGATTTTAAAGAGCAATTTTCATAACTGATGGCAAATCAAAGATATTTCTTATATTTTACGATGATTTTATGATTTTTCTTATTTTTTACATAAAGGTATTTATTACTTTATGAAATATATTCGAAATATATGATATACGACCTCTGAAAACTCTACCGATTATCGTTAGGCAATCGATATGGGTCAGCGTCTAGTTTAAGTGAATTATAACTTTTACTTTGCCTCACTTTTGTTCTACCTTCCTTCCATTTTTTTTTTCTTTTTTGTGTCCGAGTGTGACATTTGGCCAAGTTTTGCGGCCCCAACTTATCCACTGAATCAACATTTATATTGGCGCGTGTGCGAGGGGAAAATGACTCAAAGGTTCAATTCAGCCAGTCAACCGCCGAAACAGAACAAAAACTTGGTAGAAGGAACAGAGGCAGATGCCAGACTAACGAAAACTGTCAAAAGTTTACTTCGCTTTCTTTTTCGGGGTAACAATAAGTTAAACTTATCCCTGGGTTATCCCACAGAACTGTGGCAGCGAAAAGGAGTCGATGGAAACTGGGAGCTGGGAACTGGGCTCGCAATCAGCCAAGTGAGACAACCTAATCGACTGACGGACATTGCTGAAATGTCTGAGCACACAGAATAGGAAGTAGTGAAGGGGAAATACATATAGTCTAGGCATTCTGGGACTCACATAACCCAAATGCCTCCTAGGCATAGGTGGACAGGAGACTGTCTGTGGGCTATAAAAAGTAGGAGTAGATAGGAAGCACCTTTACCGGATTTTTAAAAGTAAAATTTTAGCATTTTTACAGGGAAGTACTTCAATTTAGAGGCCTGTCTGGTTATTGAGAAAGTATAATTTAAAAGTAAGTCAATTCCATGAACAAAAATACCTCAGACTTTCATTAAAATTCCAGTTCCTGCTGACCCACCAAACGAAGGAATTTATTGGAGCTCCCCAGAGTAATTTAAATGACACATGCCAATTATTTGCCTGCATTTTTCATGACATTCGACCTACTAAGCTTTGAAATAGCATTTTCGCTTGACCTTTGACTCTGATTTCGGTCACAGGAAGGGATTGTGTAAGGTCCTTTGCCTCCTAGGTAAATTATTTAATGTTCATTCATATGCTTCCGCTGCAAAAGAAAACGAATTTGCAAAAGAAGAGCGAATGTGTAAATCAACAAAGTGTATGAAGGCATTTCAATTGTTCAGATTATAAAATCCCTACATGACTGACATCATCATCATCATCATCGTCATCATCGCCGTCATCGGTCGGTGATGGTATTGTCAGCGATGACAGGGCCAACAATCAAGGACATGCAGCTCGGAAAGGAGACGGATAAAGAATAAGGGACCAGGGAGAGTCCATATTCCATCTCGACTCGCTCTGTTAAGCGCCAATTATGATTGGCTTCCTTGACTCGCTCTTTCATTCAGTCGATTCTTATTCAAAATTAAAGGCAATTATCCTTGTTCAAATAGGCAGAGAGCCGCTGACGACCTTGAGCGGAATTTCCAATACGATTACATTCAGAGGGAAATGGAAAAACGATGTAAGAAACAAGCTGAAAAAAATTGAAATCCAGATTGGTAATCAAAGGAAAACGTAATTATGAAATATTTACAGTGCAGGACTTCCAAAATACATTAAAGATTTGTAAAATCCTTAAGCATAATTTGTTTAAATCTTAAACAAATGCCAAACTTGACTTTCTTTAAGACAGAAAGTATTAATGAAACCGAATACCATTTAAAAACAGCCACAAAAACCTATAAATTTTCTAGAAAATGTAAAATATCTGGTGAAAAATCTGTAACGTTTCAGGAAACCACGTTAATTTTACTTATTTTCCTTTGCAAAGGGTCTTCAAAAAAAAATAAGATAGCCTTAACAGGAGGAGAGGACGAACTTTAACTTTTATGCTTGCCGAGTCAAGCGCTGCAAATTAAATTTCCCTTTGACTATTAGCCATTAGTTGATTTTGTTTTTGGATCTGCATCTTTCCCAGTTTCTGTTTCTGTTTCTGTTTCTGACCAGGGCTAAATTGGGGATTCCATTTCTCACACTCTCCAGAGCAGTATAAGTTTTGTGGCTGCCACTGCGGTTCTATACTCGACTACATTTTGTTTGTCTACGAAAAGTATTCAGATTTTAAAATGGGCGAGTGCTCCTTGGCATATTCCTTTGATTTTTGGCCGCAAAACCGCATTATTTTGGTTTTCAACTAGCATGTTTCATGTCTCCTCCTCCTTCGGCTCCTTCGAGTGACCAATTGGGAAACTTTCCTTGCGCGCCGCCCTCTTGTGAAATTTCAAATTCATTTATCACACACGAATGCATGCCAGGCAGCGGAAAATGAAGGGAGGAAAGCAACCAAGTTTGCCATCAAACAAATTATAAACCAGTTTTAGCAAACTGCTCCATTATTAAGTTTCTGCTAATTGAGGAAAATTTCTGTAATTGATGAAGTTTGCATGTTTTTGTTATATACATTTTTCTAGAGGCACCCAAAAGGTAGAAGTCTGACTGTAGGTAGTTGTGAAGTGCATTAAATTGCATTGTGTACAGTTTCATTACAAAATATCCTGAGATAAAAATTAATGTACATGCCGAAGTTTGCTAGTTTGGTTTTAAAATATGTTTAACTCTCTTAATTGACTTTAAAACTTTGCCTTAAAATTTTAATAATAACAAAATGAAGTAAAACTTGATATTAAATTAATTTCAAGACACCTGTTCATGATCTTGTCATTCCAATCGCAGAAACCCCAGTAAATCCCTCAAGCTCCACACTCTCTACCTCAAATTCAGATTGCAATATTCCCCTGGGCTGTTTGCTGCCATTTGGTGTTGGCCAGGAATCTTGGGGCTCCGGGCTCAAGTCAGGCGGTTTCCTTAATTAAAATGTCGTCAAAACAATACAATTTTGTCAACTGCAGAGTGCCAGTTCGAGAGGGTGACAAACGGTGGTTGGTTTGCTAGAGGGTTTGCTGGGTTTGTCGAGATGACGAGCAGAGTTGCCTTCGTCTTGAGATTGCCTGCCTGCTTGCATGGCCGACCACACATCGATGGTTGACTCAATCAAAGAGCTCACACACGCAAGGACACCCAGAAGGACACAGATGTATATGTCTGCTCTGTAATTAGCTCATTTATGTTGATTTCCTTTGACAATGCAACGAAAACATAAATTGCTTCCATTAATTCGGCTTATTCATTATGCAGCACCCATCGCTCATTCGCAATACCCGAAAACCAAAGTCATTCATAAATTTGTGGTTAAAATGTTATCGAGCAAATGTCAAATGATGCGGTCACCAACTGTTAAGTGCATTTCGTATTCTCCCCACAGATAACTGTGTGCGAATGCGGATAGTTGGTTTCGGTGAATTGAATTTAATTTGAATTTTTGGGGTAAGCTAATTATGGCCTAATGGCAGATTCCTTTCTGACCAAAGCCAATTAAAACTTCATGCTGTGAATATATAACTGTATATTTATAGAGTCTTTGAAATTATTTCTTATAATAATTTCTGACGTTTTAACTCTTTCTAAATTTTTTTTCTCGAAACACTCTTACTTTCGCTTGACTGCCTTAAGTTTCGCAGATAACCCACCTGGATTAAGCTATAACCCAAAGGGCACATGAAAACCCTTCATTAGCCAGCGTTCTTCTTAAATATTTCCCCTCTTCAGCTGGAAATGCTTCAAAAGTTGCAGCTTTTTAGATAGAAAACGAACGAGAAAGATAGGGAAAGCCAGCGTAGATTTAATTAACATTGAAATGGTTTCAATTACGATGGGAATTAGCTGAACTTTTCAGCTCAAACTTGGATGAGGCGCCTGAATGGGGACACTTGTGTGTATATGCTGCACTTTGGCGCAACTTCTTGACTCTTAAATTGAGTATGTTAAAGCCAGAAAATGGGATGAAAGGGGATAATCTCATATTGGCAACTATGAAGCGTGAAAATTGAGTCCTCAGATTTCGACTGAATGCACAATTAGGATATGAATATTGGCATTATTATTTAGAAAGAGCATTTAAGCCAGAATAAATAATATTAACAAGCATTGCTCATACGCCATGTTGGTAAAGACCAATTTTATGCTTCAAAATTAGCTTTTTAGCATATTTAATAATAATTCTTAAGAGTTCAGTAAGTCTTTCCCATCTTTCTTTTCTTTCTTCTAATATTTTTCAGTCTCTCTGCAATAAATACAAAATACTTAAACTGCAATTGCGTTGCGCATACGACATGTGTGCCGCTGTTCGTGCCATCATACCCGCACCCATCATCATCATCATCATCATCATCATCATCGTTCTCTACGTCGTCGTCGTCGTTGCTTAAAACAATTAGAAATGCAACATTGTTTTAATCTCTTTCGCATTTAACGCAAATTGCTTAGCATTAAGGCGTTTGCCAAAAACACCCGCAAAAGAGCAAAGGAAACAAGCCAAGAGAGAGAGAGAGGGAGAGAGAGAGAAAATGGCAATAGAGAAGGAGTAAAGGAAAATAAATGAAGAAAATTCGGGGAAAGCGAACACAGCGCTTGAGGTTTTCGCTACTCGCTTTTAGCTTAGACAGAAAACGAGTGCAATAATTCGAATTTAAGCATTTTTTATGAGCTTCGCAGCCGTGTCTCTCCTTCTCTTTCTGCTCTTTCAATTGTAGCTTATTGCCGTCTCTCTTTCTTTGCTCCATGTTTTTCATAGAGACTTTTGCATATATGCAGATTTTCAACGTTTTTGTATGTGCGGACTTGGAGTTGCTTTTGGGTTAATCAGTTGGGTTTGGTGCCACGCATTTGCGGTGGCTAAAATGGAAATGGAAACTTTGACATTGCGGTTGCAGGGCTTAAAGGGATTACGGAAAATTATGATGCACTTGAACTGTCCACTTGTCCTATAAGCATAAGCATAAAGGGAACAAGGAATAAGCTTTCGGACCAATAAGGTTGTTTCTTTAATCTATTTTATCTCCCCAAACAGAAACTGGTTAGAACTAGAATTCTGTCTTAAAATTAACCATGTTTAAGCATACCAGCACGCATACTTTATTCCAAAAATGTTTCTAGCTATTTTCCTCCCCCTCTTGGTTTTCCGCGTAGTTTTTCTTCAAGAATTTTCTTTTTAATTTGTTTGAAGCGCGCGCGCTCGCTCACACGCAACTAACCTCGTTAAGCGAGTCGAGCTGGCGAAGTGCCACCTGCCCATCTGCCACCTTTTCACCTGTCTGCGTACCACACACCTGTCCTGACTCCTGCCTGGGCTGCCACTTGCAAGTTGCCTTCCTTACGCAGCAATGTCAGCAGTGCTGCACACTTTGTGTGTTTTAAGTTAATATTTTAGAAGGTAAATAGGAACTACCATTCTGTGTATTTAAAAAGTATTGTTTACTTGCTCTATTCCTATATCAACTATATTAAATGATATGGTAACCTTTAGCTGGCAGCCTTGGCATTAACACTTCGTCAAATGCTTGCCAAATGCTATCTGAACTCTCTCTAAGCCCACGACCTCGGCTTCTGTCTTACAGAATGTGTGTGTGTGTGCACCAATTAGTGTTTGCCAAATGCTGTGTCGGGGAAAATGGAAGCGGAAAACGGCCGAGCCAGGAAAAGATTTTGATATTACTTAACGCTGCCTTTGATTTCGTCGAGGTTGATGGATTTCCGTCTATTTCGCTTTCGTTTTGTGCCCCATAACATTTATTTATACATTTATTGCTTGGCACAGCAATCAATTGCTGAGGCCGAGAATAAATAAAGCTTAATTGCGCAGGACTCTCGCAGGGAAGCGGAGGCGGTGTCGAGCTGAATTCGGCATGCGGGCACACAGCGAATACCATTTAAAGGTTATCCCAGGCATTATTTTATCAAAGGGAATTAACACGCAAAACAACAAAAGCACAAAGATCGACATTGCTGCTTTTGTTCTCTTATCAACGCTTGCAGCACGCACCGACACTTCAACAAAATAGATTTAAGAATTTGAAATATAATTTATAATTAAATGAAATTCAACCTGAAGTAAAGTTCCTTTGCTATTCATATCGAAAGACTTTCTATTTATGTTTAAATTTTAGTTAAAGTCTTTCCCATAACAAATTAAACTTTTATAAACTCTTAAAATTATTTCAAACTTCCTTAATTTCATTCATTAATTTTTTTTATTATTTTCCTTAAACTTTCATTATTTTTTTTCAAGTGCAGCGAGGTCGCCCGCATTGCGTGTGTGTGCAGTAAACGCAGCATGGCTTCCGAAGCCCAGAGCCAAAGCCCCTACAGTGGGGGTCAGCAATAAAAGCTCAAATAAATATTGACACCCCGCCTCTATTTTCCCCCTCGCTGTGCACAGGCAAATGGTGCACCTGTCATGGAGCTGCTTTGGTTCAATGGATTTGTCTTTGGCTTAAACACTTTGTAGTTTCGGGCTTAGAAAGAAGCACAAAATACACGAATGTCCCTGGGGGATTCACATGAAGATAAAACAATGACCGCACAATACGATAAGGGTCAACAATCGATTGATATTCCTGACCAAAAAGTGTTTAATACAAAGTTTCAGTCAGCTTGGACTTTCGACTTAAATTGTTGTGGTAATTATTTAAATTATTTTTTAACAATATAATAAAACAAGAAATGGTATAAGAAAGTACTTAGCACTGAGCTACAAATATAAAATTAGTTAAAATAATTAAATTGAAGACATAAAAGTATATTTAAACTCATACAATGAATAAAGCTTAGAGGTAAGTTTAACATAAATTCAAATAAAATACGTATACGCAATGTAGAACTAAGGTTCTACTAAAAATGTTATTCTTCTGACATTTTTATTACAAAATTTGCATTTATGTATTAACATTAAAGCGCTTTCCAACATGGTTTTATTATTAAATTATATTTTACATACATTACTCATCCGCCCCGTGTGACAAGTGCCAATCCAGAGTAAATTTGCCACAATTTATCATGTATCCCGGAGTATTATTTTTTTTAGCAAATTTAGATCATACTTAAGATGTCATAAACAGATACCCCCGCCTTCGAACGCCTACCAAAATGGGAGGCGTGGCCATCAAGGCCATTGGCCATGTGTTATGTGAATATCCTTGTTTCGGTCCGCTACAAATTGATCATAATCTGTAAGCCATTTATCTTGCCAACACAAGCATCGGGAATGGATCTGAGTCTGTTAGACGAGGTGGGGATGGAAGGATGGAAGGATGGAAGGAAGAGAGGCTTCGAAGGGGATTGACGGCGGCGGCGACGGCGGCGGCTTAAGATGAATGACCAGAGATGCTCATCGCACGATTGGGCAGCGGCATCCTCGCCCTGAATGACACCGTCTGAATGGATGGCTTTGTTCGAATAGATGAATTGCTCGGCACACACACACACACACACCCAGTCTGCACATCCTCCTGTGACCTACAAACCGATTTGTTTCGTTTGTTTTTTGTTTTGTTTTGATGCGGCGGCTATGTGCTAATTTGGCAATTTGTTTATCGATTTCGGTTTTGGCTTATTTGTTGCTCCGCCGCCGCGTTAAGTGGCCAATAATCAAAATCACTTAAGCCAATATGTTTTCGGTTGGTTAACAAAAAAAAAAGGCGACGAAATTGATAAAAAATGGTTGCTGGTTTGCTATCAATTTATTTTGATGAATTATCTATTGGAAGTGTTAATTTTATAGGATTTTAACTTTTTATTAAAGTGAATTGTAGATAGAAGAACTCTTTTTCCGTTAATAACAATAAAGAATAAGATAGCTTCCCTAAATATATAATATTTAACTCAACTTGAGTCTATATATATAATATATCCTCCATTACTGTTACCCTCGAACATAAATTGCATAAACAAAGTACAAACAAGTAAGTTATAAGCGCATGTAAATACAAGATAAATCTACGGATGGAATAAAGTCATTATTCCACAACATTTGCAGCAATTTACGTTGTTTTCCGTTGGCGTCAGGTTGTGTATATGCCCCCGGGGGTTGCCAAAAGGTTAGACAACATGTTGACTGTCACACGTCGATGCCGCATTTTGCCATTTGCGATTTGCCACTTTAAGTCGCAGCTCCTTGACCCGGTCACAGCCTTTGCCACATTTGTGCGACACAAATTTGTGGCTGAGGAAAACAAAGTAATATTCCGAGCAAGGGGGAAAATCCTGTCGGAATGGGACGGAACGGGGAGCTGAATTCATTTTATGGGCACGCCATGCACATATTGATCAAGTGACAGGCGGCTGAGTGACAAACAAACTGGGTCTCTGCGTCTCTCCTATTCTTATTATGCAAATATGCAGGCCAAATTGATTTGCTGCGGGGGCGGACGGAAGGTGGGTGGATCCCGCTTGGAAAACAAAACGCGGCGTATGCGCAATTTCCCACAACAACAACAACAACAACAAAATTCACCGCAAAATGTATGCAAATATCTGACATACATAGTCGCATATATGATATTGTATGTAAAAACGGCAGAAGGCATTCGCCACGAAAACAATATAAGGAATTGCTAGGCGCAAAATTGAAAAGAAATTGAAAATATATATATTGTATATATGCAGATATATCGAACAGCCGACGGGCATCACCTGAGTGACTATGTGCGGGCTGAGAAATCTCAGATTAAACTAATTTTTGGCTTGTTGCATGGGCGCCAAGCTACTGGAGTTGCCTTTGAATATTTAATAAGCCCCCAAAAAGGCAGCCAAATACGAAGAAAACAATATAATACAGGAAGTGAATAGAGTGAATAGAGTGAGCCATGAATACACTTTTGTTTTAGAAAGAATTAATATTTTTAATCTTGTAAAATATATAATATTTATTTCTGTATCTTTAGACTTCAATACCCTCTTATTTTTTTTATTTAAAAGAAAGTTCCTATGTTATAAAATATACATTTTGGTAAATACAATAAGATTATGTTCAACTGGAAATATATTAATTTCTCGCCTTAATTTCGCTTTAATATTTTTCTTGCCTTTATTAAATGCTCAGAAAATGCCACGACCCAGTTTAGACTTTACCAAAACTTCAAAGAAAAATGCTGAACGAAAAACTTGTAGAGCACAAGAACACACACACTTCCTCCTCCCACACACACACACACTTACTCGATTGTCCTGAGGGAAATATGAGAGAACGCGGCGGCAGAGCAGAAAAAGCAAGGAGCCAAGGTGAACACAACTTCCACTTGCAGGTCGCGGTCGTGGGTCTCTTTTAGCCATGCCCGTGGCCTCTCGCCGGGCTGGCATTTTCATGGCCATAAAGGGACCAAGGCTTATACACGAGAAGAATTTGTACACAAATTATTGAACGCACAGACGGCAACAGTGCGTTCCAGGAGTGTAATTCAGTTTGTCAGCGAAACAGATTTGATCTGTTTGGGGTATTTCTCGATTGGAAGGAAGAACATAACAATAATTTATAAGAATATCACAGCAACTAATAGGTAAATTATTGCTAAAATAAATATCATATGAAACCTACAAATTAATGCTTAATAATTATGAAATTTTAGCTTTCAGAAATCTCTGAATATCCTTAAATTATTTCTTATAGTTTATACACTTTCGTGACACACTTTCTATCTAACTTTTCTCGTCGCAATGTGTGAGATCGCGACCCATAAATAAATTTGCAACAAAATAATTATAAACAAGAAAGGAAAGCTAACTTCGGGCGGGCCGAAGTTTATATACCCTTGCAGAATATTCTGTAAATTATATTTTCCAAATTGAATCATTTGCAATCTAATTTAAATGACTTAACGAGAAGGCTGAAATGGCCGGGTAATTTCCGATCGTTCAGTTATATGGCAGCTATAAGATATAGTCGGCCGATCGTTATGAAATTTGGTAGGTCGGATCAACTGACCAAATATATAATATGTACGAAGTTTTTCTTTTCTATCTTCAAAAACACAAAAGATGGGCAATTTTCGATTTTTCTGTTATATTATTATATCTATAGCTATATCTTATAGTCGGCCGATCCTGATAAAATTTGGTTTGTCGCAGTATTTTGCCAAAAATAGCATTCTTACTAAATTTGAACGCTATAACTTTAAAATCGCCGAAGTTATAGCATTTCCAATCAATCAGTTATATGACAGCTATAGGATATAGTCGGCCGATCCTTATGAAATTTAGTATGTCGTATTATGTTGCCAACAATAGCATTCGTACAAAATCTGAATTCTCAAACTCTAAAAACACCGAAGTTATACCATTTCCGATCAATCAGTTATATGGCAGCTATAGGATATAGTCGGCCGATCCCGGCCGTTCCGACTTATATACTGCGTGCAAAGGAAAGAAGGGTGTGTGCAAAGTTTCAAATCGATAGCTTTAAAACTGAGAGACTAGTTTGCGTAGAAACAGACAGACGGACAGACGGACAGACGGACAGACGGACAGACGGACATGCTTATATCAACTCAGGAGGTGATCCTGACCAAGAATATATATACTTTATAGGGTCGGAGATGTCTCCTTCACTGCGTTGCACACTTTTGACCAAAATTATAATACCCTCTGCAAGGGTATAAAAAAAGAAGGAGGGAAAGTAAGGCACACAAGCATGGCCATAAAACTAGAATCGCACAGACACTTTTTCGATTACAACTTTTTGGCCCGCTTGGAAATAGAAATAAAATTGGTCAGCCATTGTGCCACGCCCCCATATCCTGTCCTGTCCGAGTGCGTTTGCCTTCTGTCCGTTTCTGTCCCTCCTATTGTCCGCGTCCGTGTCCTGTGACCACCTACACAATTTCAACTTAATGACACAACAATCACGAATGCCATAAAACATTTTTCATGCTCGTGCTCCCACGTCCACATACATATACTCGTAAATCCAAATATATGTACATATATGCATGTATGTATATGTATTTTGGATTTTCAAAACTATTTCCCTGAACTTCCGAGCGGAACGCAACAAATTTGGTTGTCTGGCTGTTAGTTTTTGGCTTCCATTTGCTCTTTCTACAGATTTTTCACAGATTTCACGCTTGATACCTCTTAAAAATAATTATGTATGACTGGACGATGGCTTTACCAGCGATTATTATTATTGTCTTTTTGACTTCTCTGATAAATAAAGGTTTATTGCTTCAACTTCAACCCCATTAAAATGTATTATTTATAACACTCTTGTAGAGCACTTCGTTAATGCAATATGTTACCTTTCTTAATGGTTTTATGTTAATTTGTTGTCTTGTGAATATTTTAAATTATTAAATGGAGTTCTTAAATTAAGATTATACGATTTCTCTAATGCATTTGGATTATAATTTCAAAAGAAATTCAATTAATTTAAGGTTTTTGTTTACAAACTAAGGAAGATCAGTGATCATATCATTTTTAAATGTTTAAAATAAATGAGGAAATGTTAATCCTTCTTCTAACATTAGCTTAAAATATTTAATTCATTTTTAAATCAATTCTAGAAACCAAGATCATTGGTAATAACATGTTCTACTCCACCACAGATTTCCTCCTATTTTCTAGCGTAGATTTTTGTTTTATATTTTTTTAAGCCTCCCACTGCCCACAAAAGTTTTTCTATTATATTCAAATTAAACTTTGCCCCTGCCCCTTCGGCCAGGTGAGCTGTGCTGCTGCTGCTCCGGTTGCCCCGGGATGGCCAAATTTGTTTTATTGCAAAGCGAACAAAATGTTGCACACGTTAGATATTTGATGGCTGTCTGCCTCTAATAGGACTGGTTGGTAGCCGTGACTTGTGGCACGTTCCGTCATTAAATTCAGCAAACGGGCCCTGGCTCTTAAAAGCGCCATTAATACGTGGCCACAACCTGCTCGGCCTCGGAATTCTCCCATTTATTTTGTTCATTTAATAATAAATTTCTCTGCACCTGAGCCGGTGCTGGTGGTGGTGTCGGTGGTGGTGCCAGTGCCGGGGCCTTGTGCATTTTAGCAAGTTATCAAGCACTTGACTGTAATTCTATTTATGGCTGCATTTGCCATGCCGGCCACGAGAAGAAAAGGGACCAGGAAAAGGCCAGGCCGAAACAGGACAGGCCTGGCAAAATGGCGGCGGTTCCGGTGGGAATAAGTGCGCTTCTCGGGCCGGGCATCTGGGGAATCGAATTGCAGGAAGCGACGGCACATTCTCCAGGGGTCTGTCCGCAGGAAATTAAAATAATGAAATTTAGCAAGTTCGCCCCAAGTCCCAAGGAGTTGTAGTAAATATTTTGCTGAGACTCTGAGTCCGAAGATTGCACTGGCAGGAAAATAATTAATCCTGGAAGACTTTCTTAAAGAATATATATTTTTTTTTATTATTTTTATATCTTTAAAAAGTATATAATTGGAATGTTTTTAATATAACAGAATAAGAAATTACAAGGAAATGCCATTTAATTGATAGCAAACCTTCCGGCTTCTAGGAAAAATTAATGCTTCAAAAATCAACTTCATTTCTTCTTTTTTATGCTATTTAAAAATATAATTCCTGCTTTAGACAGAATAAATAAATAAATACACGAAAAATGCTTTAGATTTTAAGGCTCCTGCAGGGCATATTCCCTGTTGGCCAACTCTTTACTTTAGGCCCAAGGCCGAGAAGCCGCAGGCTGCTAATGTTGCTGTGGCAGCTGCAACTGTTGAGGCTGCAATTTAACTGCCTCTTTTTTTTTCTCTAATTTCCCAGCAGTTGGCCATTTTCCGGGCGCCGCCTTAGCACTTGCGCTTTTTGCAGCGAGGAGGGGCGGAGGGAAAGGCGGGAAAATGCGGGCAAATGGAATGGCAACACAGACACATAGAAGACTGGCAGCGTCAGAAGTTTATTTAGTTGGCGAGGCACTCACACAAACAGAGTTACACACTGACAGCCGTCGTCCATATTTCTTATTGATTTATCTGTTAATTAAAATTCTTAGCACGTAACTGGGTGTGTGTGTGTGTGGGCTGGGCCGCACAACACCAAGATGCTCCTATGTATGTATGTATATTCCGTATAAAATGGCACTGCAGCACCCACATACTCGCACACGAAGAGAGAGAGAGACAGGCGAACACGAAATGCATTTCAAATGCTTGTCTTCAAATCGCAATGCCAATGTCTCTGTCTCTGTGTGGGTGAGTAAGACATACGGGTTGCCTTTTAATTTGATCAAATCACACAGACACTCACACAAGGACTCTCCCTCATGTCTGTCGTTAAAGGGGGATGGGTGGTGTTGTCCTCGCATTTGATTTGATTGATTTCTCAAAAACAAAAACCGAACGCAACAATAAATAACTTTGCTGCACAATGCAAAGTTGTCAAACTAAAAGAAAAAAAAGTGTATAAAAAAGTGTACATAAAAGTTGGCTTAAGTTTCTATAATAAAGCGATGAATTCCCTGCAATTAAAACACAATTTAAACTGGCTTTTATTTTGTAAGAATTTTTAAAGCTTAAATGAGGATGGAATATGCTTAAAAAAAGTACCAAATACAACTATTTAGTATTCATTAAAATTAAATAAATAATGTTTACTTATGACAATAAATTATAGATAATATTTTTACTAAAATAGTTACTTTAGAATTAACCTAATAATTACATTGAGAAGTCCCATTTTATTAACAAAAAATAGATATTCTAAAAGAATTTTATAGATAAACAATTAAAATGATACTTCAAATAAAATTTCGGCATTACATTATCATACATTTATGGTTTCCTCACAAGAAATTCTTCAATATTAAATCCTTGAACTTAATTTTTATAAAATTAGCTTAAGAAAACGAAAACTAACCAGCTAAAATATTTTAAAAGCTGAAAAAAAAATGCATTTCTACTCTAACTTTCACTTTGTCCTTTGACTGATTCAGTTAACTCAACTCGAATTACTTTGCTACACCTTCCTCTGGCATTCGAAAGCAATCGCAACTTTGGACAAATTTACAAATTTCGGGATCCAGAGAGAGAGAAAGAGAGAGAGAGCTATCTATGGCCGCATCTACGAGTTGGGCTACGAGTTGCTACCAAAAAGTGACACAGACAGGCAGACGACAGAGACATAAGCATATTACAATATTACACTGTCACCGGAAATGGCTGTAACGCCAACAACAATCTGCAGAAAACAGGAACAAAAAAAGAAAAAAAAAACAAAAAAGGCGGAGAAAACTGAAGGGAAAATGAAAGAAAAAGGCAAGCAGATTGTATGCGACAAATGGGAGATAATGTAGCTGGTGAGTGGGGACCTGGATGCGGGATGGCAGAGCCAGGAGGTGGCGAGGGATCCCTCTGAACCGAAGCCGAACCAAAACGAACCGAAATAAAGACGGCCTGGCCTGACTATGTCTGTGTGGCATTATTTTAACATTTTATGCTGGCACAACGAAAATCTGACAGTTGACTAGCGCAGAAAATATGCTCACAGGGATATGGATATATACATATACATATATGTATATAAGTATGTATGTAATGTTTTGGGAAATGGGGGAAAAACTGCTGCCGGAAACGAGGACGAAAAGTGTTAAAAGAAGCCGAACGGCATGAGGAATTCCTTTTGTGCCCTGGCGTTGATATTCAATCAGCGGCACTCATATATTCATCATCATCATCACCGGCACCAGCTATCCCCACGTCCCCAGATCCCCCAGATAGTATATCCCCATATATTCCCATATCCCTGCCCACCTAGGCCATCATAATTGGTGAACCAGCTCACGTAGTGAATCAGTGATGAATGTTTTTATGCTTATTGTTGAGTTCACTGAGCGAAATGAGTTGTTTGTCTGTCCGCCAGTCCGCCAGTCCGCCAGTCCGCCAGTCCGCCCGTGTGCTCACGTATGTGTCAATGTGTGGGCATTAGCCCGGCTCTGAAGGTGGTAGTAGGCGGTGTTCGGTGGGTGTTGTGGCCGTGGGAGTACCAATAGCACGTGTGGACTCTACAAGTAAAATACAAATATTTATATAGACCTGATCTGTTATGCATTCGGAATAGTCAACGTAAGCAAGCTAATTTTTGTTAATTTTCAAGATTAATTATTATTCGGTAATTGTAGAAAATAACCTAGATTAAAATCAAAATAATTTAAGATAAATAAAGTTGAATTGGGTTTTTTATTATTCCTAATTTACGTAATTTTCCTTATGCTTATAACAACTACATTAAAAATTGATAAAAAATCATTTCTCTATGTTTTTGAATTCCCAACTTTATATATTTTCAGATCATTTAACTTCTTTAGATATTTCTGAAAGTTTTTCGCTTTATTACAATGGAAAATTCATTGAAATAATTTTTACTCTACGTTTTGTACTTTCCTTCTCTATATACAAAGATGTATTGAAGTTATGTTCAAGATATTTATGTTAATTATCTTAAAAAGTAATTTAGTCTATCCTGCGTTTATGTATTTTTTTACAAAAGCTATTCCTCATTAGAAAATATTCATTTAAAATTGATCTATTAGAATTTTTCCGTTTCCGACAGTTCTACTTTCCTCTTTTCAATGCCAACCTATTACTTTTTCACTTCACGAACCGCAAACGATTGAAAATATGACTAATTTATATATATTTTTGTTTTTCTGCCAGGCTCAAGGGCTTCAAAGAAACCGAGAAAATAAAAGCCGCAAAGCGACTGCCAGAGTTGCCGCCGCAAAACACAAAAAACATAAACACACACACACGTGCAGCCACAACTCTACTGCGGCTGTTGCATTCCATACTGCGAATTCTGCCAAACGGCAATTGAAATTATAAACATTCATAGATGAATGACAGCCATCGAGGATGTGGTTCGCGTTTGGCTGGGTTTCACGGGGGCCATAATAAATTAGGTTGATTGCTGTGGGGATTCGTACACACATGCATATATGCAGGACTTCACGCCCCCTCAATTGGCTGCGATTACTTTTCCCATTTTCCAGGGGAGGGGTGTGGTGTTTGTACCTTTCTTTTTTCGTTTCGTTTTCGTTTGGTTTGCCTGGGGAAATTGTTTGCATTGCGGCGGCCCCTTAAGTTCCTCAAAAAGCAAATCAACTCTTTGAGTATTTGATTACCAGTCTGGTCTGCCGCTTGGCCATCATCAATTATTCGGTTGGTGGGTGGGGGGGCAAGTGGGAACGTCATCAGCGGTGTCGAGCCTTCGGGCAATATGAAGAAAGGGGGAAGAACGGCGACGGAGAGCAACAATTGCAATAATTAGCGGATGATTTAAAACCACCAGTAATCATCATTACCGCTGTCGTCGTCGTCGTCGTTGTCGTCGTTGTCGTCTCCTCATCCTGTTCATAGCGCTGGGAGAAATGTTGTGCAGCTTAAAGATATTTACATAAAAGATTTATTTACTTTAATAACATTGTAAATATTTATTAATTAATATTTGTTTATATTTTTCGCCTCTTTTAGTATTTTACTTTATTATCAGCAAAAACTAAGCTCCATTCTTAGTTAGTGATTTTCCCTTTAATTACTCTGACTTACTTTCAATTAAGAACTTCATTTGTTTCAGTGTACTGTCATTAACAAAAGCAAAGGACCAGGACGCACCGAACCGAACCAAGCCGAATGAACCACAGAGGAGCGACAGGACATACCGCAGGCATTTCATTTCAGCTCGTGAAATTTTCAAGTGAAAATTTCGTTGCGGCTCTCGCTAATGACGATAAATTGCGTCGCCATCGCACGGGCCACTATAAATAAGTTGCGCTTCGTTTGGTCCGACTTTTGACCCCGATTTAGGCCAAAAGCGGAGAGAGAAAAGGGATCAAGGCAGGACAGGTGCAGGCTTAAAAATGCTGCGCAATGCGTTACCATTTCGCAACAGAATGTAATTTCGATTTATCAAAAATTAACAGAAGAACGGTAGAAACATTTATTAAAAATAATAAGACATAATATTTAGCCATGATTTTATTTTATTTATTAATTTCGCAAGCGATGCTAATGCAATTTGGTTTCTAAATGAAGAGCCACCCGCAAACCAAGTTTTTACTCAAATGAAGCAACGAATTAAATGAAAACCCTTTTCGCCGGACTTAATCGAGTTTGTCAACGATTTGAGGCATATCAATTAAGGCGACACAAAAGATAGCTGAGCGTAATGACGGCCTTTGTTTTCATCAATTTCACTGGCCCAGTCATTCATCCAGTTGGTCATTGAGTCAGCCATTCAGTTGGGATCTGCTCTTTGCCATTTGCCCTCAGTCCTTCCGTCTCTGTGACTGTCTCTCTGCCTGTCTCTCTGTCTGTCTCTCGGTCTGTCTGTCTGTCTGCTGTGTGTCCATCAGTCTCTGTGGGGCTTCCCCCGCAGCAGTTCTTGCTGATTTTATATATTCAAATTAGTTCGCTTTGCACGAGTGGCCCCTTGAATGGGAGAGAAAGAGCGTACTGCTGTGATATTCCCAACTACGGCTCGCTGGCCATCCAACCAGCCCGGCACACGGCACACGGCACAAACCGATCCCATTCTATATAGGGGTTGTCTCCGGGTCGGGGACCACGGAGGCTATCAAGTTGGCTGTGAAGTGCTTATCCTCAAATCAGTGACACTTGAATGTGCAGCACAAGTGACTGACCAAGTGGGTGACTGACTGACTGACTGACTGACTGTCTGGCTGTCTGGAGGAACAGAGACGACAGCTTGGCCGGTTTCCCGTCAAAGGGGACATTTTCAATTGTTCTGGTATTTTATTTAATTAAAAAAATAGATTGGTTAGAACCTAAATTCTATAGAAATAGAGTCTAAGCTAAGGAAAACCAGTTTAATATTAATTTCCTTTTAAGATTGTCATGATTATTTTCTTCACTTACAGTTAGCTGACTAGAAAACAAAATTTTTATGCCAAGAGCTTTGATATTACCTTATATTTGTGATTAAGAAAACCTTTAAAAGTTAATTGAATTAACTTTAAATAATATTTGTTTATTGTGAGCCTAATTATTGCCATAGTAATCGCTTGAATGTTTTGAAAAACAAGACAAAAACCCTTGTCTTCTTTATTTACCATTTCAATTCACCTTGATTTGTTTTCAGATTACGTTTTAACTTTTTGTCCCTTCAAAAGGCCGTCAACACTGGGAAGGAGCGTCGTAACAAAAGTGCGAAGACTTCGTTTCATTTATTTACTTTGCCCTTCGCCTGCCTGCCTGCTAACTGGAACTGAAACTGGCCAACAACTCGAGTGCTGTTTGTGTCCCTGATTGAGTAACTAAATAAAGCTGGGAGCTCTCCTTCCCTATTTCTCCCTGCAGGGAGATTTATGAATTCAAGGGTTTTCACTGCATTGATGCTTAATCGTATCAATTAAAAGCAGAGAAATATGTAGTGTTTTTAGGAAAATGTATTTATGAAATGAAAAGTAAATAAAAATTGTATTCTTCATATTAAATTATATTTAATTATCTAAAAAGAAAAAAATTAGAAAAAATAAAATATACAAATGGAAATAGCCTGAAGACTATTAATATCCCAAATTGATTTAATAATATGCGTAATAATTTCTTGACTCTAATATAATACTTAACAAATATTTAACTCACTCCCATACATTATTTTTGGTAAAAAAAGAAAAAATACAATTAGGAAAAATAAAATATACAAATGGAATAATAATAATTTACCAAAACAGATTTAATAATTTGCGTTGTAATTACTTGACTGTAATTTTATACTAAATACTAATTATATAATGCTTACCAGTTCAGTTATTAAAGTAAAAATCTCTAAATACACCCAGCAATTATTTATAATTTGAATAAACCCTCCTAATCTCAAACAAGCAAACACAAAAAATGTACATATACTACATGAAGTAACCTCGTTCATGGAGAGGTTGAATCCACAAAATGGCCATCGAAGGCTGGCCAATAAATTAGCGCAAGTAATTTGCGCAATTAACTAAAAACAGTTGAAACCGCTATTAGTTCGATGAGCGAAAATCGGTCGATGCAGCAACGCAAATGCAATGAATTGGCCATAAATCCTCGATTCCTTTCTATATATTATTTGGTTTGAGTGCGTGGGCGTGTCGGTTGAGTCAACTAATTTATGTTTTAACACACTCGCACATGCAAATTAGCCCACGCACAAAATAAATGCAAATATTGGAGCCTCCCCTAATGAGCCAAAGTTGGGCTGAACAAGGAAGGGTCTGGGGTCCTGCGGGTTTTGGGGTCCTTTGCGGTTCATCTGGCAACAACTGTTGACAAAATGAAATCAATAAATTTTAGCGCAAATCAATTAAAATACCCCAGATTCAATGCGAGTGCTGTGAGTTTTGCTTTCTTCATGTTGTGCAAACGAAAATATTTGTCAATTTGCGGTTTTCACAAAATTTAATTTGTCGCACACTGAAGGGGAGGGGGAGGTGGGGAAAACCTAGGAGGGGCGATGGGGAGAGACAGCAATTGCCGCATAAAGTTTGAAAATTTCACCTCACTTTGTGTGAAATTTATCTAAATTTATTTATACGACTTATTAAAATTGTTGTGTAATGCTTATTATTTAATTAAAATTTCGTCAAACTCGATTTGTGTCCTGGCTGGCAGGGCAAAGATATGAGTGGAAAGCTTAACAGAATTTATAAAATGAAATTAGGAAATTGGGGAGCTTTTGAAATATATATTCCACTAACGATAATAAACAGATTACTTAATAATCTCCTTTGAGCTGTTAACTAGTCTCTAACGGAGTTCAACCAAAATAAGCTTTATTTATTTTAGTAATTTGTACTCTTTGCTTCGGTAAAATATTCAAGAATTGCAATGGAATGAAGCTTATGACAAAAGCATTTAACTTTTTTGATAAAAAACAAAGGTTTTTATTGCCCTAGCAGTAGCCTTTTCCGCCCTTTTCAAATTTAATTTGAAGCATTCAGGGCGTTTACAAACTATTCTAAACCTTACCTACGATGAACAGCTGTTAATTACCACGAAACTTACACTTGGCGAGAGAAAACACAAGCAGAGCCATCCCGAACTTTATCAAAATTGCAAAGATAAATACAACCGTCGCGGCCTCCCTCTGGGACGCCCAGGCCTGAGCCTCAGTTCCAAGCGATTCGAGTAGCTACCTGAGTTAGCTGTCAGATCGAGCGACGAGCTGCTGCCTGGAGCTGGAAGCTGCCCGACAACACAAATCTCAGTTCGTTCGGAAGTTTAGTGTAAGGTACAGCGCCCATTTAGGCTTCTCTTGTTCTGCGCAGCATGTCTACCGCCGAGGACAACGATACCGAGAATAACATCATCAACGGCGACGATCTTAAACGGAAGCTAGGCGGTGCAGAGATCCCGCCACCAGCCGAACAGGTCCTTCCACCGCCATCGCCATCGCCATCGCCCAATTCCCAAACCTGCCCAGCATCGATAGAGCGTGCCAGCAGCTCTCTAGACACACGCCTCAATCCGGATGCCCCCGTATTTATTCCTCAGTTCAAGGCGGATCTCTTAGCCTCCAAGCTCTACGATAGTTGTAAGTACAAATACCTGGCAGTCCCAGCTGAGAATCTATATAAACTCTCCTTAATTTTTTGTTTTTCTCTTCACAGTGGGACCCTACACTCGTTGGAGCACGGCCTCATCAGAGGACATATCCTATGGACCACGTCTCGATTCCATTTGGCGGGAATTTAGCGTGGAACGTCCTCCCGCTCCCCCCTTTAATGACGTCTCCTACGAGGAGGTGGTTGACCTTGAACTGGACGAACTTCAGGCTATAAATGTGGGAGCCGAATCATATGACCCCAAGCTGAGCAGGAGTGCAACCAATCCTATGGCCCACTCCGAGGTCGAGGTTATTGATGTCGTTGGAGATGTGCAGCAGCAATTGCAGCAGTTGCAGGATCAGACGCCGGCAGAGGAACAGAACAACAGCGGCAAGGACTTTAAGCCGCGCTACCCCAGATCAGGTAGACGATGTTGTATTATTATGTAGGATTATTTGCATTCCGTTTGTATTTAAACATTAAAATGTTGCATTACGCTTTAAGGGTTTTAAAGAGTTTAAAATGAGGAAAAGGGATATAGTTTCATGTTAATCCTTAATCATAAAGTTTCCCAAAAATCTGCACAAAACAAAAATTAAATTTCACTTGCAATCCTTACAGCTGCATTGCAATTAAGACGCTTTTCAGAACTTTCTAAATGCACTCCCTTCAAGCCCACTTACGTTCTCGGCTTTCACTAGAGGCACTGAGAAAGAGAGAGCTTCGTGGAGAAAGGTCGACTATACCTATGACATAATTTATAGTCTACATTTTAGCGCCTTAAACTGGTTTGTTTTACTTGCCATGAAGGTTCCTGCTGCCTTGCTGCCTTCAGCTACTTTGTCCTGACTTTCTAATGACGTTGAATATGCATGAAAAGTTTCGCCGCACGCAGAACTCTCCCTCTGGATGGGAAGTGAAAACTTGATTCACCTGTCTTTGGGCTGCATGGCTGCAGAGAGCTGCGTCTTCGTTCCTTCTGAAGAACTCAGGGATATAAACCACTGGCCAAAATATATATTTTCTAAGGTCTATAGATGGCTGGCTTTAAAATATTTAATATCGTCGTAATTGTTATTAAAAAAAGGTATTTTTAACAGTTGGAGAAACTATTTCTTATTTTGTTATAGGATTTATTAGTTATTTCAACATTTTACAACAATTTCTTTGACTGCACACTCTTCCCATTGTGTGTTAAGCAAAGTGACGACAACTTTCCATTTTTTGCTCCTTGATTATTTTAGTTTTATCCTTTTTTTTTGGGGGGGCAAGAAGGGAAAACTCCTAAGGGGTAGTTTACGTGTCTGTATGTGTGAGTATGGCATAATGAGAAAACTTTCATGTCCTTTCGATGCCTCATTTAGAACTGTCCGGGTTTTGACTGAAGCCCAAGGATGTCCTGTCTGATGCCCGAAGACAAGGGAACGCAGCTGCCCACGACTTTTGAATGATTAAAATGGCAGCAAGGACATGCAGTGGTCCCAGCTGCAGTTGCACAAATGCTTGGCGGAAACAATTACCAACTTGTATGCAAAAGTGCCAAATTGCCAATGGAGAAATCACGGGGGGCAAACTTTCACGCCGCTCAATGTCAGGAGGGGTGTCGCTCGCTACACACACACACACCTGTGCCCCTTGTGCTGTTGGTCCTTTGGCAAGGATTCGCTGGCAATTTTGTGCCAATTTTCTGCGCCTTCTGTTTGTTTATGAAACAAGTCACGTAAGCGACGAAACCCGTTCGTTCGGTCGCTCCGCTCCTTTGCCCTTTTTGGGGGGCGTTGAACCGACAGCTGGCTAAGTGGGCGTGCCATCACCTTGTTTTTGCTGCTGCTGCTTCTGGTGTTGTTGTTGTTGTTGTTGCCATTGTTTTATCCTGCGGCGATTGTCATTGGAATCGAGAATTCAGCAATTGGCAAACGTCACGAAAGCAGCTAAAACTTTTCACGATCTTTCGCGCCCTTTTCAGCCCGATTGTTGATTTGGTAATCTTTTGTTTTAGCCCTTTTCGCCTTTTGCTCCTTTTCTCGGTGGCAAGTTTCTCCGTTTTATTTCGATTTTTGTGGCTCTTTTGCTGGGTTGCTGTTTATTGCATAAAATTTATGCCCGTATATTGTGCAATTGAAAAAGTTTGTCACATTTTTGTGATTTTCCGGTTTCACCATGGGCTATACAGTGTGTTTGGAAAATATAGGAACACTTAAGCCTATGGAATGAAAGGTTTACAAAATGGTTAATAAATTAAATTTTATTTAATGAGAAACTGTTTAGAGTTTTCATGTTTTATTTATGGTAAAATAGTAATGAAAGTATCTAATATTTAATTTGAATTTTTCCTCATTTTAGTAAACCTCTTTAAACCTATGAACAGCACTGTACATTGTTGTACAGGCCGAGGCTAAAATAGTGATATAAGGGGAAACCAGAGCCGCTGGCATAAACCATTATTTATGCATCGATTTCAAATCACCAAAAACAAAACAAAACAAAACACAGCGGCTTGAAAAAAGAAAGTCGCAAATAAACACAATGGCAAAACGGAAGGCGGCAAATAAATAGACAACAGGAATATGGCCAAACAATGCCTGCAATAAATATCCTCACATGTGTACACAGTATACACAGATGGGCTGTTGTCTGCATGTGCATATAGGTATAAATAAATTCATTTTTCGATATTTATGCCATGAAATGGCAACGGCTAAAATGGCAATCAGTTCAATGACCAACAAAACTTTGTCTTGTCTTTTAGTTTTTGGTATTAGCACAATACCCTGGGTAGGGTTTCTTTTCCAGGAGTTGCTTGGGCTAAGTGTGATGTATTTTAATGATTAAATTAGTCTGAACAGATCACCAAATAAATATATTTAAATTTGTTAACAACTTGCCTTAATAAAGACACATCGAAAGTCTTTAAAAAATATAAATAAATATGATAGGGTTTTCCAGGGTATTTTCTATACACCCTTTTCAGGACTCCCTCTACTCCATTTATTCAAAAGCTCTTTGTCTCTCTTTTACTTTGGCTGCAAAAAGGACGAGGAGAGACAGCACCGAATGTTGGCAGCACTTTTAGTTAAATTGAGCAACAAACACGTTTGGCAATAAAAATGATTCCACTTCCAGTTTTCTGTTGCCACGCCTCCCAGCCCCTTGGCCACCCACTGCCCATTTGGGCCCCATTCCTCAGACATCCTCCACTTTGGAGTCCCGTTGTTTGGAAAAATGCAAGCCGCAATGCGCTGGCAGTGGAGTTTTGCACATTCCAACAGATTTATTTCACTCGAAATAGTTTCATTTTAGTTGCATTATTGTTATTGTTTGTCCGTTGTTGCCTTTTGCTGTTGCTGTTATTGTTATTGTTGTTGCTGCTGTTTGCCAGAGTGACTGCGAAAAGTTTTTCTATTATTTTCAAATTTAACTTTGCCATTTGTTTGAACTTCATGGATACATGTAGGAACAGTTGGGCTTATTGAAATAGCTCAGGGAATTTTAGGTGTATGGTGTTAGCTTTGAAAAGCTTTTCATTATTTTTTTAGATTAGTTCATTTACAAAATAAATTTAAAGAATTATATTTTTTATATTAATTAAAATAGTGATAAAAGGTGATACATTTCAGTAATTTTTGGCCTTATTCCTAGTATTGTGACCACAACTATGTTAGTTTGTGGTTAACTTTGTAAGCTTGTGTATGTGAAAAGGGTTTGCGGCCTGGACTTTTCAGTATTTACCAAGTTTTTCCTTTTGGGTGCGTTGCACTCGCTTTTCCAATATGAAATATATTATCGATGTGCTTAACTTTTCTCAACTGCACAATTTCCACTCAACTGTTTGCACTCTTTCACTTTACACTTTGGCCAGACATCAGAAAAATACTTTTTGAGGTGTTCGCAGAGCAAAGATCTTATAAATTTTGGGCAACAGGTTGACACACGAAAGTGTTTTGAGGAAATACTTTTTTAGTGACACCTAAAAGAGCTTAGATAAACTTATGGTTAATTTTAAGGGATTTTATTTTTATTCGAATTTATTTAAAATATATAAAATACTAGCAAAAACTTTGTTTGAAGGCTTATATTTATTTTTTGAGGCGTATAACTTTAAGGGTTTATTCCTCTTTGAAACATTGTGAAGTTTATTCATTTTTTTCAGTTAGTCAGGGTTCAAATTCTTCATTTGGCTTTACCCTCTCTTCTTTCACCCTCCATTTTCCATCTCCTCTTTTCTCCATTTGGCTTTCTGCTTCCCACTTTCTCCCTGTCCCTTTGCCCTTTTTGATCCTGTTCCCTCACCCGCCTAAGCAAACACACATAGACAAGGTGTCCAAATTACTGCCGGTTGTTGGTGTTGCAGGGTTGTTGGTGTCGTTGCCTAGTGTCAGTGTTGCCACCTTGTCGGCAAGAGCAACAGAGAACTTACAAAAAATAGAGAGAAAGTTTAGTTTTTGAAAACCAACAACAGGGATACCCTTCATCAAACATAATAGCTTTTCATCTTTAATATTAATTTTTACAAATGTGAAATTAAAATTAAAAATAAATAATAAAATATTAAAAGGACATACTTCCCTCAAAATAAACTAAAATTCCTTCTTATTCGATTCCTCAGTAG
This sequence comes from Drosophila truncata, assembly GCA_008042515.1. Lineage (NCBI taxonomy): Eukaryota > Metazoa > Arthropoda > Insecta > Diptera > Drosophilidae > Drosophila > Drosophila truncata. The sequence goes on along the minus strand of VNJQ01002680.1, from coordinate 250,742 downwards.
TGTAATTACCTAATCAAAATACCCCTTTTGAGAGTGTAAGAAGAGAAAACAGCAACAACTCAGCGGACTGCACAAACAGTTTCAAATGTTGCATTTGCATGCATGGCCAGTCGTCTGCAAATTTCACCTGTCCCCCCATTTCCCCCCCCTCCCTCCCCCCCCCCCCCCCCCCCCCCCCANNNCCCCCCCCCCCCCACTCCACTCAACAGCCTTCGCTTGGGCAGTTCAGGTGAGCGTTGTCGCTGCTATTTAGAGGAGTGACATATGCGACTGGCCTGGCCAGGTGAGCTTTGGCGGGTAGGTGGGGGAAAGGAAGCCAACGCGAGAGACAGCTCATGCAACATGCAAAATGGTGTGTCAGAAAGGAAAGCCGCCTCGGTTTCTGTTTGCCCCCGAGCACTTCTCATCATCCTGCCGTCCTGCCGTCCCCTCGCCCGAACAATCTCACTCCATCTGCAGCCAGTAGATGGGAAAAGGTCGTCCTCGTCTCCATATGAGAACAGTGGTTCGAGTCTTGGCTAAGTCAGTGATCATTTACAAAAAAAAGTGGAATTATGGCGGAAATGGAAATGATGATCCGAATGGTTGCAGTCCTGGCTAAGAGGAAAATTAAATAAAACTAAAAATAATACAAACTCAGTCGAATTTAAATATAAAAAAAAGTTTTAATAATTCAGTGTTTAAATTAGAAAATTAAAATGCTAAATTCTCTGGTTCTTTAAGCCATTCCTCGGCCACTGTCTCTCACCTGCCCAACACCTGCGGCTGAGCTCCATCGCCTGTCGCTTTAAGAGGAAGCTTCGGCAGTGCACAAATTGCAGGAAGCAACGGGCAGCGAACAAACAGAGAGGGACAAACGAACAAACAAATAAACAAACAGAGCTAAACAACAAACTCGTGTGTGAATCTTTAGTTTCGCTTCGTTCATGTACGTTTTTTTTTCTTTTATTTTGCAGCTGCTGGTCCTTGTTTTTGACACAGTTCAGGGAAGCAGTCAACGTTGTTTTCGTGATTTTTTTCTTTTTGCCATTCGGTACCCTGCTCTGTTGTTGGCTTCCGCTTTTAGTTGCAATTAAACAAGCCAGTGCACCGCACAGAGAGAAAGGTCCTGCGCCGGCAGAGGACATTGCTCATCAGTGCAATGTCCAATTTGCATGCACTGCTTCCTCATTCCTTCAGTTCATACACGGGGATATATACCGAAATCCCAGTAAATTTCTGCTGGCCATAGTCCACAATCCGGACTACGAAAAAATGAGTGTGAGTCAGTTCAATGGCTTCAAATTGAATAAGGAGCAAACTTTGGGATTAACTGGAATTTAAGAGTGCAAATCGAGGGTTGGAGAGATATAATTTGTAAGAACATATTCATTTTGTTAATTTAGATGAAAATATATATAAGGTAGAAGGAGTCCTTTTTCAACTCATTGAAGAGAATAAATAGTTACCTTTTTATTTGTCAGTGTTCTTTGTAAAACAAAAAAGCTGTAAACTAAATAAAATGTATGGTTTTATAGCTATTTTAATAATATAAATAATAAAAATATGCATATGTTTCATTTCAATAAAAATATATTCCTATTAAAGATATGTTGAGACAAATAAATGAAAAGAATAAAAAATCGATTAGGCAATTTATTTATCACATTTATTTATTTTAAGTCAAAGAAAAAAGGGTCTTCCTGGCTTTCTAAAAACTTCCACATTTTATTAAATATATTATAAAACAAATAATGCTCCTTTGCTCATTTTAAATGAATTAAGTTCACTTGAATACATGTTATTTTATTCTATTTATCATTTTTAATTTGTTGATTGCTTCCTCCAATCGGCGAGAGATTATCAATTACGTCGTTGGGTTGAAAACCGAATGCTGTTAAAACTCAATCAATTTTGACGTCTGACGATTAGCGTCAGGTTCGTCGAGCTTAACTTTGCACCAGTGGCGTCGGGAAAAAAATCTGTCAAAAAAGGAAAAACCGTGAACCGTAAATATTTACCTATAAAAATTGTTTAAGCATTTTATGTTTGCACAGCAGTTGCCATGACAAAATATATGCAGGCGCATATGAAGCCGTGTGTGTGTGTGTTTGGATATGGGTAAAAAGTTAAGGCGCATATTCCTTTATTTTTTGCTTTGGTGCGACGAAAATTAAATTAAACATTTTTTATGCCTTCGATGTGACGGAGAGTCCCGGGGTGCTTCCTGCGAAATAAATTTCTGTATCGCATGACATATGCATCAAAGTGGAGCTGGGGGCGTTGCTGCCAAGAGGGGGGGGCGTGTCACATGCCTGTCGCAGCTGTCAATAAGTGCGTCGGGTTGACGTTAAAAATCGGGCATTAAAATATGCTGTTAAAAATGCAGATCATCTACCTCGGTGCCAAGAATTTTCATAGATTTTTTTTTTGTTTGTGTTATTTTAAGTTGAAGAAGGGGAGTGGAGAGGTCCTTGTTAATGCATTTCGTAAGCCACAGCTGGCAGTGAAGTGGGGTGTCAGTTGCATGTGGCAAGTGAATTTAATGCGATACAAAGAAAGCAATGTATCGAATACGGTTGGCAATGAATGGTGCACCTTAACCCGGCTTTTGTTCGAGCAACAATATTCCTGACCCTCTGAAATCTGAAATCATCTGAAAAGGGAATGCTGCAAAAAGTTTTTGGCATGAATTTAATTTGTTGCAAAGTTCGGCTATAGCTGAAGGATGAGAAGGGAGACGGCATTGGGTCTTCAAATGCGAACTGGCATAAGGGCATATTTATAGACGATGGTGGATTCAAAGAAATATACAAAAATAGTTTAAAAAGTACATAAAGAAATAATAATTAGGTAATATATTGAAATATAAAAATATAAGAATAATAAATCATCAAAGATAATTGAATTAAATAGTCTAAATATCGTACGTTTTAATACAGACATTCAATTCAGACTTCAATTATTACTATACATATTTTTTATTTAAACTTATTTTAACAATTTTCTTAAAATTATTATAGCAATTAATTTTATAAACTTAAAATTCATTTTAAAATTTAGGTAAAGGTCAAACTATCATCTCTTAAACTCCCAAAATCTCCCCTCAGTTTGATCTCTGGGTGTGTGGCAAGGAGGCAACTTCAATTTGTGTTCGAATTGGGCTGGACTTAATGTGCTTAGGGGGTGGTCGGGGTTGGGATCGGAAAAGTTTTTAAATAGTTACACAAACTGCAAAACGCTTTTCATTTTGCGTTCGGGCCGGCGAAAACGGATTTACCGAGCAATCGGGGCAAGCATTTTGGCCAGTGCCATTGCACTTGGATTTCGATTTGGCTGCAGCAAAGTACACAGAAGTTTTATGAAGGAAAACGAAATGAAAATCCGTTGGCAACTCCGGCTCTCCGGCTCTTGCAATCCCTCAAAGCTTCGTAAACTACGTAAATCTTTAGTTCTTGGCTTTAAGTTTGTGGCAACAATTAAAAGGATAAAAGTCCGAAGGAAATTTATCTCTTGAGAGAAAACAGGATTATCGCCTAGGGAAACACTTTGGGGAATAAAAAGGAATCAATTAGCAGCTAAAAGGGATATTTTTCCACGCTGTAATGGAGTCAGGCCACTCATTAGGACGGACGTCGGTATTAATAAAATAATAAATAATTAAATGTGTCAAAGTTTGTGAAGAGTAATTAATTATAATTAAATAGACAAAACTTGACCAAATTATGGTATATCCACACATGAGTCTAGCGAGCCAGACTGTCCCCAATACAAGTACAGTGAATACTTCTAGTTAGGTGAAGTTTACTCGACATATTTCTTAAGATTGTTTTAAGACGTTCTGGTTTCTTTTTTTATAAATTTATAATTAAATAATAAATATAGAATTTTAAATAAAACTTTGTTTTTTTTATGTGTTTCTACTGTTTAATAAGAACGTCAAAAGTTTTCGAGCCATAAATGTTTAATGTGTCTGAGTGACAAAGCACCTTCTTGGATTAAATCAACAAAATGTGGACGGTAAAGTTAAAGAAAAATAATTACTGTAGTCCTTTAGAAGCTTTAGTTTTTAAGTTTTAAGAGTTCAAAAGAAAGTTTGATTTATATTAAAAATCCAGAGCACAAATTACACATTTTAAATTCTTTTTACATAATTAAAACTAAATTAATTGAAGAAACGTTTAGCATGTAAATATTTAATTGGAAGCTATTTATTCCATTTCATTCTTCTAAATTTTGGGTAATATATAAAGTTAATAATCTTTAAAATACATCTTAAGGTACACCATACTGTTTATAGCTACTGTTACCCATTTCCCTGGAAAATCATTCTCTCTGCAAAATGTTCTTGCATTTCTTCCTTGGGTCACCCATCGCATCCATCAGTTAATAAAACTGTGACAAAATGAATCGATGTGCGGCGATGGAAAGGGTTGAAGCTGGCTGGCTGATCCCACAGAGCAGATTGGAAAATAATAAATCATTGGAAACGATTTCAGGACAAAACTTAAAGTCAAGGCATAAAGTGCACCTGTAAAAGGATGTCTGTCGGCATGTACGGCTGCGGGTGTGTTTGTGAACAGCAGCTGGCAACAATTTGCTACGTGCCCCAATGTGCTCTCCTCTGTAAACTATTATGCTCACCCAAAAAAAATACATATAACAAAAGTGTAGCCAAGGGGAAAAGGATGTGAGTGGGTGGGAAAAATAGTGGCGCCGGGGTGGGGTGTGTGTGTGTGTGCCAAATGAGTTTAATCACCTTGCTGAAACCAAGGAGAGCAGCAGAGACAGTAAAGGCTCTATAATAAGTTTGTTAGATAATTTTAGAAAATATATTAAACATCTAATTTAAATGATTAATAATATATTATTGTTACAAGAAATATTAAATATTATTTTGAAATGAATATGCTTAATAAAATAAGAGTTTTCACTGTACTTCCCACCCCTGATGACGCTTTCTTTGCAGAGATAGTTAACATAGTTTTGAAGGCGTTGTAATTGAAGTGTTGCTTAAACAAAAGCCAAGACTTAAATTGCTGCGAAATTGTCTGAGCCAAGATGCGAGCCCTACACACACTTTTCCTCCGCCTGCCCGGAAAAACGTTTGCCATTTTTTCTTTGGTCTTCTTTATTTTTCTATTTTTTTTTTTAGTTAGTTGGTGGTGCAACTCCAAAAGGAGCATCGGGATGTGGAAGGAGTAACATTTATGGCGCCAGAATCGCTGCTTTACTGTTCCGAGGACCACTTGACTGATGCAATGCTTTGACCAAGTAGCGGGTGACAAGCCGAGCGCCTTTGTGGCTGTCAAGTGGCTCTCCCATCCCCTAGTTTGCACTCCCCCTTGCATCCCACCGAACTCTCCATCCACTTTTCATCCCTTTTTTCGGTGGCAGCAGCCTTCAACTCCACACATAAGTGCACTTGCTCCGGGCCACAGAGACTGCAACAAAGTTGCCTTTTGCAACAAACAGCGACGACAGTGGTAACAAATTCGAGTTGAGTTTGCCAGCTGAAGAACTTTAACTGGTGACCTTGAGTGGTCCTTGAAGGTGTCAGCTGAAGGGCTTAGCTCGTTCTAAAATTATTTAAAGATTTTTTAATATATAATATAAATGGAAATGAAAGGAAATGCATTTATTGATGATATTTTTAAACTTTAAACTTAATAAACTAATTTACAAATAGATCAAACTGTTATATAAAATAAAAATTTTATTTCTAGCTTTGTTTAGTATTAATTTAAGTTTCTCAAGCTCCACTTTAAAGTCTCTAAGGTTTAAATATAAAATATGACAGATTTACAACCACTATGCAAGGACTGACTCTCCAACGACAACATTGGCGATGGGCACTTTGTCAAAATGTTGCCCCGTCCCTTTTGCTGTTTGCCAAATTAAATCTAAACCATCTCGGCCACAAAAGCGCAACATCTTACCGAAACGGGGCTGGCTAACGGATGAGGAGATTCCCAGCCAGCCAGCCAGCCAGCTGGCATGAACTACCCGTGTGCCCGAGTGTGTACAGTTGTGCCAGCAGACAACTATCGATTGCCAGGTCTTGAGGCGCAGATGTAGCCAAGTCAAAGATGCCCAGGGGGTGGTTTCCGCCCCTTTGGAGGAAAAAAAACTAAACTTTTTCCTAAGACAATAATAAAAAGTTACTACGTGCAGTGTTGCAAAATGCCAAAGAGAGAGAGAGTCAGGGAAAGCAAGCGAAAATAATATAAAAAATTTAAGTAAAAACTTTTCCCCTGCCTTAGCTTCTTTCACACTCGCTGAGAAGTTGGCAGAAAGTTTTACTTAACGTTAACCTTAAAGGTAGTCAACAAGGGCTGGCAGGGGGCGTGGCGGCTTAATGTTGCCGCGACACTGATTAGATTTATCAGCCAGTCGAGTTGCACATGACACAGAGTGCAGCGAATCCGGGTAAAGGGAAAAGGGAAGAGCAGTGACAGCACTTTATGCAAAAATCCAGTGCAACAATCAAAATTCAATCAGACAGCGACACCGCAACAGTTGCCACCACTTGTGGCAGCAACAGTTGTCACTGCCTGGTGGCGACACCCACGGCGTATGCGTGATGTGCACTCAGAGCAATGAGCTAAAGAATTTTGCAAATATATAAGTAAAGTTATTAAGAATGTAAGTTTGAAATAAATTAAAAAATGAATTTAACAATATATACATACTAAATAAAAGGTTTGATATATTTTAATAGATTTTTTTATAAGCTTAATTAATTATTAACTAATTTTGCTGAGTGCTCAACAGTTTTGCATGCTGATTGCAGTATTAACATGACACTCCAACACATGAACAGTAGTAATAAGTGAACAACAAGGAAACAGAGGAAAAGTTGGTTATTAAATGAATGCAGAAATTGCCAGAAGGGTGTCATTGTTCAAATCGGATTCGATGGCACATCAATAAATGGAGGACAGAAAAGGCATACATACTTACGCTTCCTATTCTCCATTACGCACATCTGCAATCAAAATGCAAAAAAGGCTTCAAACCAAATGTCGCCTCTTCCCCAGCCCGAAAAGCGATTGATCTGCTTGGCGTTTTACAATATCTCACAAATATCACGCGTCCAAATCATAAATGAGCCATAAATAACACATTGCCACCCAAATACATAAACAAATACAGAACAAACAGAGGATATGTTGTCAGCAAAAGGCAATGGGATATTTTGGAACATATAAGATTATTATTTACCCTAAAAAATAATACAAAATTTGGTATGAAGAGAAAAAATGTAATTACACAATTTGTATAAATTTTCATAAATTATTTACCAACACCTTTCCCTTTATTTATTTTATTTTAAATATAAAAGAATACATAAATCTTATATCTTATTGATAAAAAGTATTGTAAACTCCCTTCTTTTTTAATTATTTAAATATAATTTAAGACTCCAGCATACCCTTAACCCACTTTATACAAAAGCGGTATTGCTTATATCGGTACTTATGACCAGGACCCATACATTTATGGATGATGGAGCTGGGTGGAACGTGCTAGGAGCCTTGTTGTATTTTTGGTTTCTGCATCTATTTTGCTTTGTTTTTCTTCTCGGGGCTTTCTTTTCCCCCTTCCACTTCCACTGGATTTTCCCACACACACACATTGCTTTTGTTGTTTTCTGGCGCTGGCAGTTGCCTGTTGATAAAATTTAATCATATTACACATATTTCGCTCTTTACGGTCTGTTACCCCAATATGGCCCCTGGGTTTCTGGGGGGTTAAGTGAAGGTTCGTTCGTTCGTTCGTTCGTACATGCTGGAAATATTTACTCTTGTTTACAGTTGCGCACCGCCGGCAAAAATGGGCAAAAATATCCAATTTGAAAATTAATGCCTTTAGGATATTATTCATAAACCTCGTGTATGTGATGCTGGAGTGAAGAGGAGAGGCGAGAAGACGGTTGAGAGGTGCACATATGCTTAAAAAAAAAAAACAGGGCAAAACAACTAACAAATTGGTCAGAATAAAAAACATGGCTGATGCATGGCTATTATAACGAATCTCTACACTTTTTTTTTAATAGAATTTTCCTTCCTTTCTTCGCTCCCTTCATATTTTAGCATGCTGATTTTTTGGCAAACCCCTTTTCCCCGCTCCTCGGTTCTAATTGCCCTGCGGCATTTCCAGCGCTGAATTCTTGCCAGCCACCGCAAAAGTTTATTGTGCGCTATAAATTTAATGCAACAAACCATTTGACCGAATAAACCAAGCTGACGGAAGGAGGAGAGCTGAAAAGAGAAATAGACTGAAATCACAGACGGGAAAATATTCAGGGAATTTTTCAATGTAAACATGAGTCTTCAGCAAAATATTAAGCTGGCAAAATTAATTAATACCAAGTTGAAATGGAATATATCAAAATTTACTAGTGTCAAGGTCAGTCAAACATTGAGCTAATAACTAAATGGGAGAAAATCAGTAAAAGCGAAAGTGTCAAGGGATATCAATAAGCGGAGGGACATAAAATGTTGTCGGAAATGATTGCGGAAATTACACTAAAACGTAAGAAAAGCCAAGGGGGGGAAAGGAAAATCTGAAAAAGGAATAGGAAAAAATATTGTTAGTGGGAAGATATAACTAAAGTCGAAGTAATCTCTGTTTGCGTTGGGATTTCCACTTTTATTCCTTTAAGAATGTTGTTGAGTTTCAGATTTTTAAGATATATAAAAATATGTTTTATTCAGAACCTTTGGGAAAAATAATATTTTCTAAAGTTGTAAATATAACAAACATTTATTTTTAGTTATCATAACGCTGCATAAATATTAGGAAACTAAGGAACATGTCTTTTGTGAACTCATCTGCATTCCATTACCCTTTTTCGTTCCATTTTACAATTTAAACTTTAAATGTAAGAGATACTTACAATTATAATGATTAATTTTCTACTGAGAACTAGCCATTCTTATATTCAAATACCTGATATGCATACTTAAGCATTTAATAAATAAATTTCCAAAGTAACACCCCCACAAGTTTTCCCACCTGACGTCCTTCTTTGGGGACTGTCGCTTATGCCAGGCGATCGGTTTAATAACTTTACCTTCGTTCGTGTCGAGGCGCTAATTTATTTTCGTCGCGTGTGCATTTGAGAACCCTTGGGACGGCAAAGCTCGCTAAATGGGTAAAGGACCGAGGCACCAAAGGATTTAGAAGCTTCTGTGCTAATTATGGCCATGGAGGCGACGATACAACCTGGGGCCGGGAGCTTGAAAATGCAAACAAACTATAGAATAAATACTGTCTCACTTTAAGAGCTATAAAATATAACCATATGCTAACTACACAAATTATAAATAAATTAAGTAAATTCTCCAAAAATTCCAAACCCACAGCTAAATTCCAATTTATAATTTTATTGAGCGTTTCCATGCTGTTTTTTAATTGCCAAATATTTGCCGCCTGTGTACATAATTTGTTATACATTAACTGAGGACAATAAAAAAAAAACAGAGAGGGAGTGTCTGGGTGAGGCAAATAATGTTGAAAATATCTGGGAAATGCAAATTAATTATGCTACACGCGTATTTGTTTAGGTTATCTAATTGGACTCAAAAGCAATGCATTTCCAATTGTTTGCCATCATTTGCATTTGAATATATACGGTTACATTCATTTAATTTAATATACTGCAAATGTTCACAATTTTTAGGTATTTTTGTTGGCTACATTTATTTGTGATTAAATGAATTAGCTTAGTTTGTTGGATACTTAAGCGAATTAAAAAGCAATTTTTTACACGTGCTTTATAATGCTGATTTATTTGTTTTGAATTGTTTGTCAACTCTTGTCAAATTAAAAATACATTAATACCTTTTAGGAAATAAAATATTTTATAATAATCAATTGATTTCCAGCTCCTTTCTTCCTTCTTTCGAACGCAACTCATCTAATTACCATTTGTTTAAGTTTTAACTGAAATTTTGACTTTGCTTTTGCTAAAAAATGGCCCAGACCCATAAATTTAATTAGTTTGAGCCACGCTCACTGCGGTCTAGAGGTCAGCGGCAGGCTTTTGGCCAGAACAGCTGCCAGAGTTCGGGGCCACATAGAAGCCACATGCATACACGGACACAGCGCCAAAACTTTGCCAAATTAGTTCAAAGTTCAACAATTTTCCAGGCCAAAGAGGAGGGCGGGGTGGCAAAAAGCAAGCTGGCCGAAAAAATAAAGCAAACACCAAGTCAATTATTAAAAATAATTACTTTAGCCCAAGTTTCCTCAGCGAAATATTCGTATTTGTGTACCATCTTCATATTTTTTCCCTTCGAGGTCTGGAGTGTGTTGAGCTTGTTTCGGACAGGAAACATGCAGGAAATCCTGTGGTTTTAATTATTTAAAAGTAAGTCCAAGTTTAAATAGGAAATCTGGTATATGTTTAAAAAGAGAACCAATTAACACTGGCCATGTTTGAGAGAGGCATCTTAGTAAGCGTAAGTTTTCAGATTAAAAATTGGTTAAATAATAATATTGCTTCAATATATTATAAGATATAAAAAAATTCTGATTTTAAAATGTATCAAGAAAGACTTCAAGTTCTAATAAAATATCAAAGCTATTCTTTTATGGCTTCTCCACAAAAATATATATATAAGAAAACGCAAAGGTCAAGCACTGAAATATTACTATTATATAAACTATTTAGTAAATACATATTACTTTAAGCACAATTTTATTGCTGGGTATTTTTTAGTTGAGAAATTAAAGATTGTTTCATATTATTATTATTTGTTTCTTTTCTGTTTGTTTCTCTTTTACAAATTTAAACTTTTGCGGTTCGTTTTAGCTGAAACAGATAAAAACGGCCCAAAACGAGTGGCATTCAAAATACGAAATACCTAAAAGCACAGCCAGCTCCGGGCCACACCCTCTCTATCCCAATTCTGCTCCACCGTAAAGAGCCACGCCCACTCCGGTGAAAAGGGAGGCAACTTACGCCATTTGTTATTTATAAAAGATTAAACCACAAAAAAGCCAAAGGGATGGCGGTAGTAGAGAAGAGAACAGGGAAGAGCAAAAGGGGACGAAAGAAAGCTGCAGTGGGAGAAATACCTTAAACCTTGAATTATTTACTAAAAAAAAGGATTTTATAATATGAAAATATTTCTTTAATTTTGGATTTTATTTTAAATGCCATTTTGGTTTTGTTTATGTTGCCTGAATAAATATAAATATATAAACTTAATGATACTGATACTGATTTATTTATTTATTATTATAAACCCTTTTGAATTGGTAATTTTTAAATGCAGAACCGACTTCTAAACGAAATTATTATGTCAATTGGAACCACAAATATTTACCCAGTGTTAGGAATCGTTTTATCTGTTTCATAAGCTTCCAAACCGCAAAAGTCGACGACTTAAAAAAAAGAAGTAAGAAAGAGAAATTATAATAATATTTAACTAAATATGCCTACAATGGGATGGTCTCTCCCCACGCTTCCTGTGCGTGGCTTTATTTATGTCCGCGTCCCCTAATTGAATTGCAGTTTATTTGAGCCCGAGAGAGCTGGAAGCTACTTGGACAAAAGCTCTGGCCACAATTTTTTAATTAACTTTCTGCGAGGCCGAAAGGTAATTTCTGCTCCTGTTTGGGCGCTGGCCAAAATGATTTATACGAAACAATTATCAGTTTAAATGGCGTATTGAAATTCCAACACAAAGTTCCAGGCACTCCTGGCACCACCGGCCTTTAATTTTATTATGCCGTCCAAGCTAACGAGATTAAAAAGTTTTGCCAACGCCTGTCACAGCTGCTGGAAAATGGGGTGGCGAGAAGCGGGAAAAACGGGTGGAAAAAAATGCAGGGGATTAACCCAAAGTGTTGGCGATAGCTGCAACCGACAGCGGCAAGTTGCAAACTAGAAATGGTTTATAATATCGATATATCGTATAGAAAATGAACTTGCTTCTAGAAATCGAATAGTTATATAGCAGAAAACTATGCAACGCTATAATATAATATAGAAAGGATCAGGTGTGGTTTCCCATACGATAATTAATTCTGAAAAATCTTGTTGATATTCAATAATTTAATTAAAATAATTATATTTAAGAACTTGCAATGTGTTGCATGCTCGACATGCACCTCTATGCACTCCATTAGCTGTGAACGGGAAAACTTGTTGCTGCAATGAAATGGCAACGACCATTAGGCAAAGTTCTCATAGAGCAGAGGGGACGGCACTTTCCACTTTCCACTTCGACCGCAACAATAAATCAAAGCTGAAATATGCAAACATCCCATACAAATCAAATGAAAGCCAAAGCCACGGAAATAAAAGAAGAGCGCCAACCGAACTAATAGAAAACTACCCACCGCCAATGGAACCCAATTCGATTGCACAAAAAAAAAAAAAATAAAGAAAACTGCGAAAAACTGGCTGTGGGAAAAAAACCAAAAATATATATATATCGTATATGTATATTCGTGAGGGGAAAAAACAAGAAGATGGCCATAAAAACGCCCACGCAGCGGTCCGGGGCGTGGCCAGCAGCAATCGGCGTAAAAGGCAGCCAACAACTATTTCGACAGCGGGATAAAGAAATCAATTTGCTTTGATATCATACTCAAATTAAAGCAAATTGCGATTTTAGACGGAACGTTTTTATTGGGGCATTGCGTTGGGATTTGGCTGCAGCTAGAGGATATTATATTCAATCTATTGAGAGTCTGAGAACCAACATAAATTGCTCAATTCTTAGAAATTAAATTATAATCTTTATAGTTTCGTAAGTATTTGAAAATATGTCGAGCCAGGGCTATTCTGTATTATTTTAAAATTTCGACTTTAGCTTTCTCTTCTGTAATCTATAAAAATTATATTACATGTAGACGCAAAATAAACAACTGAATGACTTATTTAAAATATTGTACCATTTGTGTTCTATATTTTCTACAAAACATAAAACCATAAAACCATGTTTACATTGCCCATTTATGACCATCATTTATTGATGATTTTCCCCTTCATTTGTAAATAATAGTTATTCCTACATCAGTCAACATCAATTGCTTTCTAAATGAAATGGCAAAAATTTGCAGTCAAATTTTGTGAAAAAATGCGGGACAGATAAATGTTCATTGCGGTCAACTAAAATAAGCGACTCTTTGTGTGTGTGTGTGTGTGAGGAAAAGCTGGGAAAAGCGAGCTGGAAGCCATAGCCTTGTTCTGTTTATTTTACGATACAATATTAAAGCGAAAACTTTTATAAATATTCTGCTATGTTCTGGTATGTCACTGGCTGCGCACAAAATTAAATGCCATAAAATGCAGCAGACGGGGAAGGGAGATGGGAAGGGATGGAGGGGAGGCACAGACATTGAGAGGGCTAGCAACATATTTTAGCGACAAAACAATTAAAACTGCATGCTGAGCGAGCGGCGAGAGGGAGATGCCTCTTCTTCATCCCTCAGCCGGGGGCGAAATGAGCAGTTTCCGCTGGGCAGGGGGCGTGGTGTTACGTAGAAGGGAAGGATACACTTAAAAGTATAATATTTATTATCTATATTTATTACTGGTAGATATATTTAAATATTTTATATTTTTTTAGAAGAGTCCAATGCACTTGAAAAGAAATCATTCAAGTACTTTTACAGTTTATTATATTAAATTATATTATATATTATATTATATTAAATTATACATAAACAACAATTAAAGAACTCAAATATTTACTATCATTTTATTAGGTTGGCCTTAAAATCATGATTTATATTTCTCAAAGTGCTGGACAGCGGGGAACTGTAGTTGCAGCTTCGGCAAGGAGTGTCACGTTTGCGAGCCATAAATTTCGCATTATTGCGCGCGTATCCGTGCATAGATTTTCATGCACATTTGCTTAATAAAACCCAGACCGCCGCCAGCCGTCCTGCCGCCGCCCAAATCCACACCAGAACCAACACAAAAAAAACACCAAAGTCCACAAAAAAAAAAAAAAGTGTAAATCAAAAGCGCGCCAGCGAACGAGCGCGCAACGACAACAAAAACAAAATTTTGATGGCCCACATGGCGTATGCTTAACCACATCCGACTACACACTTCCGCGCATTTGGCGCTGGCCCTGAAAACCGCCACCGCTCTGGATTGTTAACAAATGACTCGATGTGGTCGCCCTCGGGTTTGGGTTTGGTGTTGAGGGTTTTGGGGCTGCTTTTTTGGGGGCGAATGCCCGCCTGATTGCATACACATACCATATCTGTAATGACTCATTTCGCATGCCCATCAAAGGGGTGGTTCCGATTTCGGTTCGGAATTTGTAAAATCTTGAAAAGGATATGTATTTTGATAACAAAAATATTTTATTTAATTAGAACGATTTTAAACAATATTTTAAATAATTGTTTTACTAAAACTTAGTTATTTTCCAAAACAACAAGTTTTCGCATTTAATTTAAAGTAATTTTCCCTTCATTTTTACTGCTTTTGTTCTATGGCTAGCATGACATTGCAGTTGGTCAACAGTTTTGAGTTGGAAATTACAGCTGAGTGCGCATGTAAGTTGACGTCAAAGCTGCCGGCAGAGTGAGCCGTTGCCGTTGCCGTTGCCATTGCCGCCGCTTTGTGCGGCATCTGCGGTCAAAGTGCGCCCATTAGCCGTCCGCCAAAAATGAAATCTAAACGTGCGACGCCTTTAATTAGACGGGACACAAAAGTACGGAAGGAACATGGAGTCCAGGCTTCTCTATTCATAACCCCAAAACTAGGGGAGAGAATCCGAGACCCCATTTTGGTTGAATGCATGGCGCATGAGAGTTGAGTACTTCAAAGGACTCTGGTTATCACATAGCCCTTGGCCCTTAGCCCTCCCAGTAACTGTTCACACTTTTGCACTTAAACAAAAAATGATATAGATTTTGAAATGGCTTTCTGAAATATCGTATTGTATAAGAAAGATAAATATTTTCTCTTCTTTTGAGTAATACAAAAGCATTCAGCAATTTTTCCAAGTGCATCTCATGCTACGTGTAATTGGCGCAAGTAGGCCTGCCACCGGGCATTTGGAGCATGCACCTAAGGGCCACGTAAGCTGTGCCGCACTGAATCTCCTGCAGGACACACGCACATGACATCTAACCGGCGGCCATTGTAGCTGCGTCATTGGCGGCGCCATGTTTTCTTTATGCATTGCAGCTCCCATCGAAGGGTCGTCCATCGACTATCGTCCTTCGTCCACCGTCCATCCATTAAGCCAAATGCTCACTTCATTGGCAGCCAAATGGCGGGAATGTCAGACAAACGATGCTGGGCTTAAACCAGATGAAGTTTGAGTACGCAGGATGGGGTTATAGCTTCGTTTATGACCCAGTTGCTCGCTTCTGCCAGAACTTGAACTAGATTCAGTGCATAAATATTAAATAATACGGATTATGACCCTAATAAAATATTATTTAAAGGAATTTTAAATAAAAACTTGATAAATAATATTTACTCTATTTTTAAGATAAAATTATACAAAATCTACAAGCAATACGAACTAAAAAAAAACTTCAAAGAATGAATTTAAAAATAAACGTAATCAAACGTAATTAATTAAGTAATTTGTGGTTTTTTAATACATAAATTGCGTCCTTGTAAATTGCCTGACATACATAGTTCAGCCAACCGTCTGCAAACTTTTCAATCTGCAATTTTTGCAAATATGCCAAGCCGTAATTTAAATATAGTTACGAAAAATGTGAGGAATGTTTCGAAAGGCTGACAGAGTTGCGTAAAATAGTTTCAGCATTCCGCCGGAAGCTGGACATTAAAAAGGCCAATGAAAAATCCAGAGAGTGAGAATGGAAACGATAAAGGCAGAAGCCGACCTGGAAAATGGGCTAAAAATTTTAAATATTTTTGCAGGGCCCGCAGCTAATAGTTCCCTAATGGCGGCAACTTTGTGCCACCCACAAGGTCAACTACATGTGCGAGATAACCTCTGCAAAAAAAATTCGCAAAAAGCCAGAAATCCTCTTTTTTTTTAATCGTTTTTTTTTCTTGTTCGTTTGGAAAACGCTGACACTTGCAGTCGCGTCCAGCGATGGCTGCCAGCAACAATTTTGAGTTTATCACACGTGCCAAATTGTGCGGCCACCTCCTGCGGCGACAGGAGCAGCAGCAGAAGCAGCAGCAGCAGCAGCAGCAGCAGAAGAAGCAGGAGCGGAATTAGCCAGGACCGGCAAACGTGCATCGGTCTACGTGAGCTAAAACTACGAAACGAGTGGCCGCCAAAAAGCGGACACTGGCAGAAAAATATGGGAAATTGTCTATTTTAATTAGCCAAAAAAAAATAAAGTTAAATTTTTAAGATTTTATTACTAAAGGCATTTCTTTTTAACATTAATTAACTTATTTAGTTCTTATAAATTAATTTTAAGCAGTTTAAGACTTTAAAGATTCAGAAGTATTTATTTTTTGGTAACTATAACTTGTTAGCTTGTTCAAAATAATAATTAAAAAGAGACAATTGATTGCTGTATTCTTCAATAGTTCAATAATTTCATTAATTTTTATATAATTTATAATATTTATTATAAACAAGTTTATTATGTCTTCACCTTCATGCTAATGTATATTTATTTTTAAGAATTTTCTCAGTGAATTTCCCATACCCAACGCATTTCTAGTTTTGATTTATACAGCGGAGTTCAATGCAAAAAGTCAACTTTTGCTTGGCCTGGTGTGGCCATAAAGAACATAATTTATGTCGTTTCACTGATGGCTTTCCATGCGCTTAGGAGTTGAGTGCTTCAATGGGGTGTTGGCTCTCTCAGTCGGTGAATTTCTCTCGTTTCCGCAGTTTTATCCAGCCCCCTTGTCCAGCCATAGTCCTGGCAATTCAATTGTTGGACCCAAAACAGGCATGAAGCGAATTGACTGGAAATATGACTAATTGACTCGGTTTTTTCACTGATATTTTGCTTATTTCTTTTGTTGGTTTTCCTTTTTGGGGAAAATTTAAGTGCATTAGCCTATGTCCCCGGAATTATTATTACAAAAGGCGATGACTTCACTTTGATTGGGTCCATCTTTTGGTTATACTCTCAACATATGAGGGTTAGTCGGCAATAACAAAGATTGTTAGGTAAAAATTGATACTTGTAAGTGAAACAATGTAGAAATAAGACAAATTATTTTATAAACTATAGTATTACATTATTCTTTAATAAGTTTATATTCGGCAATGAAATGATTGAATGTTTAATATAAAAAAACTTGAATAAATGTTAGAAGAACAATTTTTAATGTGAATGCCAAATAAATAATATGCTTCATTAAACTTTGTTTTACTACTTTTCAATTTAAAACAAAATAAAGACAATTTATGATCCACTTTTTCGAATAGAGCATTAAATATTCCACCGTAGATGTTCACTTCGCATTCATTCCCTCCTTGTGGCGGTTAAATTCTTTTTGAGGCGATTTTCTACTATTGTTGTTGGCTTTTTATTTAGCCATTTCCATTGTTATGCGATTTTGTGGGCCATATTATTGTTACGGTTGCCGCTTGACGGGTTGCCCTAGCATCCTGCCTCGTCCTTCACGTTCCCCGTTTGCCATCTTTCGCCCATCTTCGCTTATGTAATTTAATTCAATGTACCGTTTCAAATTGAATCTGTGAAAAGCTGCGCAAAGAAAAATAAGCTTCACGACGGACTAACGGAAATTTCCATTAGCCGAGAAAAAGCAAAAATATCACAAAAGCCAAAAGCCCGAGATGGAAGACAGGTGCAGGTCGGACTTCTTCTACTTGGCCTCCGGGCATTCGATTTAATTGAGCAGCGGACAGGAAATATATTTCATTTTTTTTTCCCCCCGGTAATGGCAAAGTAGAGACGTATGTTCGATGGGGCTTTTTATTTTTATTCTCCGTCTTAGGTTATTCTATAAAATCATCCAATTGTTGAGCATTTAAATGCCATTTGTGTGTTTACTAGAATTTGTGATTTAAGATACTTGCATGTGGGTTTTGACTTTCTAGTAACTTGAAACCTCTTAAAGGAGTCCCTAATAATTAATTTTAGTAAGATTTTAAAAGGAATAAGTCTTTAAAAACAATAAAATTGAGAAAACCAAAGCGCAAATTTTAAACAAACATTTCTCTGCAGCTTTGTAGCTTCAAATTCGGGTTATAAAGCTGACCAAAAGACACAAAAATACCATTCAACTGTCCGGACAAAAAGCCATGCTCCACCGCTTGCCAGGATCCATACCCATACCCATTCCCATTCCCATACACATACACTCAGGAAGCACTTAAAACTAAAACTGAACTCAAGGAAATTAATTGCAATAAACGTGGCGAAGAAGTTTTCGTTCAGCGGGGTGGAGCTACGAGCTTCGAGCTTCGAGCTACGGGCTACGGGCTCCTGCTCCTGGACTAGAACACGAGAAGCCGCTTTGCCAGCAGGACGACTTGGCCGAAACTAATGAAGTGTCGCAATGGGATAATTAAGCTTTTAATCGCCGTGTCTGCAACGGTGTTCGTGGGTGGCTAATTCGGGGCTTCGGGCTTTCGGAAGAGCGTGTTAACGCTCTTAGTTCGGGAAGCGTAATTAGTGTTTTATGATCGATTTGTGTTCACACATAAAACCATAATTCAATTTGCCAGCACTTTAAAATGCTTAAGGTGGGTGGAGGCAGGGCAGGAGCTTGTTATGGGAACGGTTTGTGTGCGATTGTAAGTTTTTGCGGCACACAGGGGCCAAAAGAGCCAAGTTAAACAGTTGGCCAAACAAACAGGCAACAGCCAGAACACACAAACACTGACACAGCCAAACATACTCGGAGATGCTCTGCAATAACAACAACTCGGTACAAGACCCAAGACCAAAGCCCATACTTCGAGGATGGGGACTTGGTCTCTTGGCAAAGATAAACACCAGAAGAGAGCTCCTAGAAGAAGAGTGAGAAGAATCAGGAAGCGGGGAAGATACGACGGGAGACAGAGCTTAAAGCGGCCGCCGTGTGGAAATGGGAAAAGCCGCAGCTTTGAGGCTGTTAATCCTTTGAATACAATCGGGAGACAAGGCCAGCGAGGGTTGCTACAAAATAAATCATGAAAAATTAAAACCAATAGAAAATTAATTCTAGCTTGTATCACTTTCTTTTAAGAAATATGTAAGAGAATTGTTCTATGTATAAAATAAAATATAGTTAAAAGGTTCACATAAAAAATTCCGAACAATATATGTATACTTATTTTTTTTCTGGTTTAAAATATAGTCTGCACCTAACTAGTTTTTTCTGTTTTTTACATTGTTATATTTTCTTATTTTTAATAATGTAAAATGAACCCTTTTATCATATTATGTTCAAAAGGTTTATCTTATTTTCTGACGGCTCAACGACAATAAATCCTTTAAATAATTCCAAAAGGTTTTCAGTTTCAGTCGTTGTAGCTTAAATCGATATATTTTATCGCAGAACTTTTGCTGTGATCTTTGGCAGTGATTTAATATATGTTTCTTGACAAATGCAACCCATAATAAATCTTGTACCTTCATCATCAGCCTAAAATCGACCCTCTCATTTTGACTTGTCCTCACACACCATCTAAGGTTAGTCACACACACACACTCACACACACCTACGAAATGTACACTCACACTCTCGGCTCTAAGTTCGGGCAGGCTTGAAGGACATTAAGCTGATTGTTTTGTTTGGCTTAACATTGAAATGTTGATATAAATTAATTAGTCTCAAAAGGGCAGCCAACACATGGCCTAAACACACACACACACACACAGTTTCAAAGAATATAGCAAAAGCAGACACCCAGGATTTGTAGTTTACGGCCAATGAACTTCATGGCGACCCAAATCAAAATTAATAGAGCTCAAGTTTTTAACAATATTTTTAAAACAATTTCGGCAACTTCAGAGAGATTAAATTTGTACATGCCAGCAATTGAATATTTCAATTGTTTATTAAACGAAAATAATACATTTCTTAGCTTAGGAATATCCATGGGATTTGTTTCTGCTTATTTGCTTAGCTTCATCCAAAGTGGTTTGTATTTTGTTTTTATTTTAATCCATGACGTCTGATCTGAGCTAATTGGGTATCAGTCTGGCAGGATAATAAATGTCGAAGATTTGGTAAGTTGAAATTCAACTAATTGGATGACATTAGCACCTACATTTAAATGTACAATTAAAGATAAGATTAACATAAGTGGGAAAGTGTTTTGTACTTTATTTGTTAAACAAAGTCAATTGTTTCAACTGTTTAAATTTCTAAGAACTATTTCTTATTATATTTTGTCATATACGGGAATTTAAAACATACAATTTGCTTAATGTTTTAAATTATGAAGATTAGCTAGCAACACAAAATAAATAAAATATGTCACACTAAGTGGGCCTTAATATATGCAATTAAACACGCAACATTTTCGGCTTATTATGTGAATACCCATCTCTATAATTTGCAACTCTCCGCGATTTCCATTGGCCGGCTGGCAACAATGAGATTACTCAACGTGACCCGTGTTGTTACTGCTGCCTTTTGTTTGCCAACTGTGGCCAAATCAATTAAAAATTACGCATACGCACTGCAAATATTTGGACAGGTCCGCCGCTTATTTGTGTATGCACACATTTTCAGCATTTCCCTGCTTTCAGACATGGACAACCCGTGAATGGACGCGGGTCAGGTCAGGTCAACATAAATAATGAGCAAAATGACACAGAGGAAAAAATTATAACCTAATAACATAATTTCTTATAATAAATAATATATTCCTTCGTGTTAAAAATCATTTCCAGCGCATTTAAAATGAAAACAGTATATTTTTAGACTTTATAAGCTTAATTTGTGGAAAATAAAATGGGCAAACAACTTTTAAAGCTCGGGAAGTCCCTTTTCCTTTCCCTGAGTGCCATTCTCAGTGGACTCCTTGATGGGCCATAAATTGTGTGAGGACTGTGTTAATTAAAAGGGAACATGTTTGGCTGATTTTGGTCGCTTTCTCTGCGTATTTTTCTTTAGGGCGTGCAAATATTTTTGCCTGGCATCAACCGAAATGAATCTCTTTTCCCGGCTAGAAACTTTTCTGTGGCGCTGGAAAGAAAACGCCAGAAGGATCCTCTGACAAAAAAAATATATATATATATATATATATATATATAAAACTTTTGCAACAGCTACAATTGTCAAAGGTGTGCGGCAGGGAGTTTGTTTGTTTGCGTAAATGTCACAACTTTCTCATGTCTGAGTCAAAACTGCGACTTCAACTGCGATTGCAACTGTGACTGCGAATGCGACGGTACGTCCATCTCACAGGGCTTTCCCGCTCATTTTTCCCGCTTTTCCCCAGCACGTTCGGTTCGCTTTCAATGCTGACACAAAAGTTTAAAGCAAATATGCAATGCGCTCGCCAAAGAAAGCCAAGCTTCGTGGCATGCGGCAAACATCAACAGCATTTTCTCGCTTTCCATGCAAAGCACAGAAAAAAAAACAAAAAAAAAACAATATCGCCGACACCCGCAAAGAGCTAAAAAACACAGGCGAATGAAAATGGAAATTAGGCAGCGGAAAATTCAGATGCACTGTGGAACAGCTTAACTGAATTTATTGGTTCTGTTTTTTATTCTCATGAGTGTTTTCGTCAACTTTAGGCGGGTGCTTAAAGCAGCTTGGGATACTTCTAAAAAAATAATGTATATACTACAGTTTATTTTTAGATATTTTTGAACACGAAAATGATGTTAAAAATATTTAAAATATAAAAAATATAGGGAAAGTTTCGAAAATTTCCACAGGGACTTCTTTACGATAAAACTAACACATTCACAAGGTTTTATATTGTTAATAAAACCTTAAAATTGTTAATTGTTAATTCTCGAAAAAACAAAGTGTAGGAATTAAAGGTAATTAATTAACAAATAGCTAGCTTACAATATTTTTTTAGGGTAAACTTTCAATTAATTTAATTATTATTTGTACGAGATATGCTTGGATTTCCCAAGGCGCCCGCTAAGGACTTCCCCAACTTGGCAGGGTATTTGACTAAAACTGAAAATGAACTTGTGCATTTATCTTGACGCCGGGCGCCAGAGCATCCAAGTTTGGCTGGCTGATTGCAGCCACCGAGCATTTCGCAGCGGGACTATGCCGTCCCGGGGGGCTGCAGAGGGTTAAGATATACGAGAGTGTGTGTGCAGTGCGGGGGGAATGGCAGCCAACGAATGGCAAAGTCTTGCAATATTTTCAGTGACATTTATATCTCACCCGCTCAGCTTCACCACCGCTGCCTCGCTGGCATTTAAAAATTTATGCAATAAAGTTTGTCCGGCATGTGTGTGCGAATACTTTTTAGACTTTCGAGGCGAAAGATTTTCCACACACTTTTCCATGGACAACTTTGCTGAAGGTCAAGTTGAGCGTGAGAGCCGAAGAAAAGTCCTCAAATTCCTTAATTATGCTGGCCAAGGACTCGAGTGCGGGCTATGGAGGAGGCTGACTGGCTGACTGGCTGACTGGCCATTTGGCTGGCCTGCCAAATAAATCAGCCAAGCTCCTTGACAGACGCACTGAAGTTACTAATTTAATTTACATTTTTAATTTATTTTTGCGCTCAGCTTTTCCTTCGCTAGCTTTTTCCCTTCTGATTCTTTTTTTTTCCCGTCAAGTGAATAAGTAATGAATTTACAACTTCTCGAGAATTCTCAAATTAAAAACAATAACACAAATGGGAGTACACCGAACAACCGTTCGCACAAATGCGTATACAAATGGCAGTGACTGTGGCAGCGCTGGGAAATTACAGGAGGAGCAGAAACAGGTGCCTGCCGGTTTTGCATATAGATTCAAGGCAAATGACTAATTAAAAACTGTTGGGGGGGCGTGGCACAGTTAGTCAGCAGAAACATAAAAGAGGCTGGAACCGTACCAAGGATGATGCAGATTGGGGGAAAAACTTTGCCAAATTATCCAAAGAATAGGCAGATTTCCAAAAATAGGAATCTATTTTTACTCTTAATTTATTATCTTTAAAAATAATAATATGTTCGATGTTGAAAAATGATTACTCTTTCCTTATCCACTTCATGTTAAACTTTAAGGATGGCAATCCCTTTAAGCCACCACTTTGCACCTTGTATTCCTGCTCTCGACTCCTTTGCTTTCTTTGCTTGTTGCTGTTGCACAATCATTGCTAGCAACGTCCTCCTGCCACCTTAACCCCCTGGTCACTGTCATTTGCACCTCTTACACTTTACACTTGCAAAAATGTCGGCCACAGAGCTTCATGCATATGCAAATTGCATTTGCTCGGCACTCAGGCTCTCTCTCCCCATCCTCGACGCAGTTTGCTGCTGTCCAAACGGCAACCGAGATTGAGGCAAAGGTGGACCTGACTTGATCAGTGCAAGTGCAAGGACACGTGGCCCAGTTTCCTCCTCCTTTCATAGCCCAATTTTTCCCCTACTATCTCGCATGCTCGGTCAACCCGGTCAGTCACTCCCACAAGTATGCAGAAACGTAGGCCAAAAAGCCACCTGGAAATGGGTAAACATCTTGCGAAATGGACGCCAGCTCGTGTTAGCCAGGATGAAATTGGACAAAGTCTTCTTGGAATTAATTGATAGACAAGAAAACTAAAAGAAATATGCATTTATGAGAGTTTTTTTTTATAAAAACAATCGAATTATAATAATTCTATGTTGATTTAATTACTAAAAAATAAAATATAATACTCATTCTTAATTATTCTTCATATTTGTATTTGTTTATGAATTAATTTATGGTAATTTACGTTACGGTATCACAGGCAATTTTATCTGCAAGGATACATCTACACTTAACCACTTTATCCCACCATCTTTACAAATTCTTTCAGCTTGCAGGGTCAAACGGGTCACTTGACCTTGCCTTTACCTCGACGGCCTTAAGAAAAATATACTAAAATAACGAAAACAAAACCCTTGATACTTGTTAAACAATTTCTGCTGTTTGATTGCCGCAAACTCCATAAAAAACCATGAAACCCAAGAACAAGAAGTGGAAAACACTGCGTAAAATCAGAGGGCAGAGTATAAAAATTAACTTTGTTAAAAAAGTGAGCAAATTTTTCTGCTCAAATGTCCATTGGACAACGTCCAGCAAAAAAAAAAAAAAAACAAAAAAAAAGGTTTATGGAAAAAACACTTCAGTAAAAGAAGGATAATGAAGGAGGTGGGGCCACATCGAACGGGGTCGAGAAAAAGTTACACAAAATGAAAATTAAACGATGCTTAAAATTACTTTTTCGTCAAACTCTTTACGCGTTGGTGGATTTTTGAGTGGGAAGTACGGGATTCTTTCTTTGGCTCTGCTTTACCTTTTCCCAACTTTGCATTCTGCCAAAACCACTCTTTTTTTTTGCCACTAAGTTTGTTTCTTTGAATATTTATAAATTTTATAGTAACTTTAAGGTTGTTTAAAGTATCAGAAATAATAAAGCAATGAAAGTAAATATCAGCGGAATGAATGAAGAAAATTGAATGAAGAAAATCATTATCATATTTCTTTTAATTCTAAATCTTTTTAACAGTTCCTTCCCTAGACGAAATTGATTTTATTTTAACAGGCTTTTAATTTGTATTATTATTTATTTAAAATTACCTTATGATCGTATTTAACTTTCCGATATAACCATGTAAAAAACTCTCATAAGATAATTATATATTCCTTCTTGTTAATTATTTTCTTTTTTGTATATCCCAGCGACAATGCAAATGTTGAACCCACGACTTAATATATAATTATGTTATTTGAATTTCTCTTCTCCATTCTCTCTCTATTTACTTTTGTTAAATTAAATTTTTTAATTAGCGCCTTTTCTGAGTTCGCTTTGCTCTTCTTGATTTTATTTTTTTTTTGTTTTTGGTGTTATTTTATTGGGGACCGGCGACATTAAAATGTTAATGAAGCCGCATTAACATATGACGGTCATAAAAAGGTATTAGCTCGGACAAACACACGGCGAGGCGCACACATCGACATGAGCTCATGCAGTTGTGTGCAAAGGTGGAGGAAACACACCTGAAATTTAACAGGAACTACCCGCTGACCGCTTGATCCTGCCCCCAGTCCCTCCTGGCCTGACTTTCCTGTCCTGTCATTTCCCTGTCCTTTCGCTGTCCTCCTGTCTGTCCGCCTTATGCCGCATAATCCTCTCAAATGGACACTTTGGGAAATATTCTCAAAGTTGTTCACCTTAAATTAAGAATATTATCCCAACACGCTGGCGGTTGTTCAAACTTTATAAACCAGGTCTTTTAAATTATTAAGTGGGCTTCCGTTAAAAATAAAATAAATTCTAATATTTCCAGAGTATTTATATATTTTTCTTCTGCAAAAAGTAAGGCTTCAAATTTCATTTGATTTGTGTAATCTATTTTTTAGTTTAAAACTTTCGCAGTTAAGAAAATTTAGCTTAAACATGTAAAAAATACTATCTTTAGTAAAATACTTCATAATTCACAAACATTTCTCCCTGTGGAGCCACAAACACAGGGATCAGAGCACAGGAATGGGATCCTGGGAGCCGTTGAGGAGGTTTAGGACCCGCACACATGCTGACAGACCCCACTTAAGGTCCGATGGTGGCCAAATGGCATAAAGTTGAAATAAAAGTTGACTGGCTGCGGCTGCTTTGGCTCCGGCTCCGGCTCCGGCTCCAGCTCTATCTCCAGCTCGTGGTCCTGAACGCGGGTCTGAATCTGATGATGCTCCTGCTGGATATTCCACCTTGGCATTAGCATAACCATTGGCATTTCGGTTGATGTAGAACGAAGTGTTTTTGGCCCCGGCAAATGTCACCACAATAGTTGCCATTCCGACCGCTGGGCTGCCGCTTTGTTTTGGGGTCCTTTTCAGGGATCAGCGTTGTCAGGACAACGATCGGGATTGTTGGATGTTCCAAGCTGACCGAAACACATCCGTGAACATAAAAGGGAGTTTAATGAGTTATGTATGCTAAAAGGTTTGAGGAATTACAAGGATTAAGCTAGGAAGGGGTAAATGAAGGCATTAGCAGTTGTCAAATCACATTCTAGCTTTCAGTAAGCTTTAAATTTAAGGAATTACTTTAAGGAATTATCGAAACGGACTCCCTTAGATTAATTTGAATAAACCCTCTGCTATAGAGAGTATTCTCCATTCGAGGCTTAAGATTTGGCTTCTATGCCAAGTATATTCCCCAAGTTTTTATATTCGCAGGTTCTCTGTTTCAGCAAGTTAATTTGTGGTTTTTGCTAAGCCAAAAATGCCTGGAATATTTGTTGGAAGTAGTGCCACCAAAAAAGAAATGCGGCTGTAAAAATTTAGCTCATTTTTCCCTCTCACCCCCATGTATGTATATTTATACGCACATAAATTTCGCTGGCCCTGGCAGAGCTTACATTTTTATGCATGGGAAAATGCCGGGGCCGAAACGTCGCTAATAAGTTGGCCCAGAACGCGAACAAAGCCTCGGTGTATGTATTCCCTCCAAAACTATTCCTCTCATATAGGTAACCACCCCATATACCATACATACCTTTCCCATCGCTCCTGCACACATTTCACGCATTTTGATATGCAAACAAAATGCACTGAATAAAGCAGCCGCACATGGCACAAAAGGTTGGCCAACAAAAACGCCACTGAAAAAATGCCAAAACAAATACAAAAAAAAACTCAAATAAAACGGTGGAGAATATATATACAAAAAAAAAAAGTTAAGAACGAAAGGTAAAAACCGTTGAAATTTGCACGTGAACACAAAGAAGCAATTTAACAAAAAGCAAATGGCAAATAGCTTAGTAGAATATGCAAAACTACAGTTGAAGAAATAAATGAATAAAAAATATAATAAAATTAACAAACTCCAGTATAACAAAGAGAAGTTTACCAGAATTATCTAAGGGAAATCTTAAAGAACAATAATAAAATAATTAAATAAAATAAAATCTCTTATTTTTGTAAGAAATAAATATAAAAATCTCTATGAATTCAGTAACTTTAACTCTAAAAGTATGAAAATTGAAGCAGTTTTACCAGATTTATGTAAGGTTAAACTTAAAGAACAATAACTAAACAAATAAATAATATAAAATCACTTATTTTTTTGTTAAATAAATATAAAAATCTCTATGAATTCAGTAACTTTAACTCATAAAGTATCAAAATTACATAAAACAAAATCATATTAATTTTTTGTAGTGTCCACAGGTGCAACAGGAAGGCTTCCATAATGCATATAGTGCACATGAGTTGGGTAGTATCCTTTTCCCTCTCTATCTGTGAGTTGTTTATTAAAAGTATAAACAAAAGGCTCTCCAAGCCAGCAACAAAAGGCAGAGTCAGAATTGTGTTGTTACTTTTTAGTGCAAGTTGCATAATTTATAAATGTGCTCCATAGCTGATGGATGGCTGGAAGTAAGGCGACGCATCAGGATGTTAGGATATATGCAGAGAGTGAGATGGCATAAGAATATGCAAATATTGAGAAACTTGTTAGCAGATGGAATGGGAATCCTTATCCTTACACGTTGCCGGGTCTTTCTAGTATTTATTTCAGTTGTTATCCTGGGCTTGTTTAATTACATCAGTATAATATTTAATTTAACCAGTTTTGTTAGCTGTGAGGCTTGATTCTTACATTAAATAGTGTATAACAATAACTTTAATTGTTTCGCTTTTCAATTCACAATTTAATTAAAACTCTCTTCTTTATCTTAGACATTTTTCAAGATTTTATTTTATTTTAGCTCAAAACAATCAATTTCCCAACGACCGCAACGTAAAAGAAACCCAGTGCCGTTGTCAACACGAACAAAACGCGAATTTAAGCGGACGTGAGCGGACGAAAAACTTTGGAAAGTAACAACAAAATGTGGGGGAATTTGTCGCTGGAGGGGGAAGTGGGGAAAACAATAACAAACAATATTTTGCAATAAACAAGCAAAATCAATTTTCGTTACTAGAACAGGCAATCAAAGCAACGAGATCACGCGACAGCAACACACCCCCTTGTTTTCCAAGACGTTCGACAACCATTAACCCATGGTGCCCTTACTTTTCAATCTATAACCCAGAGAATCTTCATTCTCCACTGCTTTGATGGGTCACTTAATGCAGGGTTTTTATTTCACGAGAAAGGATGTTTCTGATCCACTTGTTGCTATTATAACTTTTCGTAGCCCTGCCATCAGTGTAATTTTTCCGCCTTTCGTCGCTCTCATTAGCCAAGAGAAATCATAAAGAAAACCTTCCTGACAACTGGCAGATTCAAATAATAATAATAAAAAAAAAAGAAGACATGACTGAGGAAGGGCAAAAGGCAAGTGACACAGAAGCGACGGCAACAAATTAAAAGCCATAAAAGGCATCAAATTATGTGACGCACTCCTCTGGGTGTTGCCACAAGCGGATGAGGAAATGGAACGGGGAGAGGGTAATGGGAAGGCCGAGCCAAGGCAGCCTATTTGTTAACCCCAGCGTGCCGGCAAACAAAGTTTTTCAATTTCAGACGCATAATAAGGGGACACAAAGAGACATGGCGGAGGACGGGGTATGCCAAAAGTGGAGGCGAGCAGAAAGAAAGCCTGTGAAAAAATAGGCATCCTTTATAGTTGAAGAGTTAAATACTCTGCAGTAAAAATGCGAAATTAAATATTATGAAAAGAGAAACGTATTATTTTATGTTGGCTTTTTATAAAATATATCCTTTAATGTTTTTCTGATCTTTAACATAAGCCAAGAGGGAAGAATACAAATGATTTAATATTTAAAAAAACATATGGTTTTAATATGGATATTTTCTATCTCCTTTTTTGTTAATTTTAAAAATAATGTTCCCAAAAATATTGTTAATATTTATTTGCAGGGTATAATGATCAAAAGAGAGAGGGATAGAAAAGAAGAGAAAGAGGAAGGCACTAGAGGCACGCGGCCATAGCGAGTGCCGTCGTCTCTAAGGAAAATGAAATTATGAATGTGCGTTTGCCAACAACCGCACCCCAGACACCCACGTAGACCTACCTCACCTGGCACCCCTATCCACCCCTATGCAGCTACCTTCCATCCATCCCTCCCTTTCCACCCCCTTTGGCACCTACCGCCCTGTGGTGTGTGCTCATTTTTCTGTCAAGGTGTCATAAATGACGCGACGTTGGCGGCATCGCCATCGCCATTGCCATCGCATGCGTGTAAGTAAAATAAATGAGGCTCGGCACAATGGCAGCGACGGGGGATACAAGAGAGGGGCAACAGGACGAGGGGATCTGGTGGCTGCCAAGTGGAACAAAAGCCAAATGAATGACACAAACCACAGAGCAACAGTACCGAAAAAAGAAGGCAACCAATTAAAAATATATAGACTTTAAGGATACCCTGCGACAGCTTAAAAATTAAAATACATCCAAAAATAGATTACTTAATTTTTATAACTTTTTTTTATGACCAAACAAATGTATTATACAATTTTAAAAAAGGTTTCAAAGGTAAACAGTGTTTCCTATTTAAAAATCTACAGTTCTCTTAATAAAATATTTTGTTGCTTATTTTTAAAATGTTTAATACAGAATTTATTCAACAATATAGAACAATATCCTCAATATCCTTATTTAACAGGGTATGAGTATCAGGTATTATGCCGAAAAGGTCATGGCGTACAGCCATTTTATTTATGACATTATTTGCATACGCTCAAATGAACGGCAAACATTTTTCAACTCAAGAAATAAAATAAAGTAAATTTAATTAAAAAGATTTTCGGCCGGGTTTGCTTGTGGCAATTTAAATGAGTCTGCTGATGGCGATATGACAGGTTCATGGATATTTCCAAATATAGCAACAGAAAATGGTAATCCAGATTAGGATGGCGACATTTTGTGTTCATTGACTCTAAAGCAACAGGTAATGTCGCATAAATAAATCGTTGATAAAGACTTGAATACATTAATAGGTAAAAAGTGTTTTAAAATCCAAACACATGCCTCAGACAAAATCTAAATCAAACCTATGCCAACGCAGTTTTCAAAACCAAAGCCTTTATTATTCAAAATACGAAGTTGCAGGCTTCAATCTCATTTAGTCTCATTCGGAAAACCCTTCAAAACTGAGACACCAGAACGATGCTCAAAAAGAAATCCAATTTAATGACTGTGAAGCAGTCCCGGCGGATTCTTGAGGAACCCAACTCAACCGATGGACAACCACGGGGCGATGACTTGTGCTGCTGTCCAAGCACTACAAAAACTTGTGTATTAATATTACAAATAGAAGACAATTTTAGTAGACAATTTTTAGACTCTGTTAATATCTTAATCACAAAAACGGTTGCATCAGTTAGTTTTCTGTAAAAATAACTATTGTGCATATAGAAAACACTTCACTAATTTCTTTAGCAAATTGTTATAATAAGTATTATTTCAGAATATTTTTAATAAATAATTTGAGACTGTGTACTGCTTTCTTTATTCCTAATATTTTGTCCAAGTGCAGGTCTTTTTTCCATTCAGAATTCAAAGTCCGCGTCTTTGTTTTCATTGCGGCTGTCACTTTGGACGCAGAGCCACGTTAATGGCAAGTGTAAAATGCTTTAAGCCAAGGACCAGCCAGGACCTTCATCAGAGTCAGAAGAAGCGGAGGAGCAAAGCAGACCAATGTGAAGCGTTCTTTGGGGGGCAAAAAAAGAGTTTAATTAACACGAAAATGGTTTCAATTACATAAAATTACGTTTCTTTTGCAGTGACGATGTCGGCGCTGCCATTGTAGTTGCCCCTTGCTCGTCCCCGTCCTCGTCCTCGTCCTCGTTCTCGTCCTTTCTTTCCCTTGTATAAATGAGTTGAAGGCAATGCAGGGGGTGTGGACTTAAGGGGAGAGTTGGGGCGTGGCCAAGTTGATTTGGGCACGGAGATTTATTGGGCGTCAGTGGAGCAAATTAGTTGAAATTGTCAGTTAAGGCAGTCGGTAAACTTGCGACTTGGGATCTTAGCGGAGTTTTACGGCAAAGGACTTGAAGTTTTTATCGAAGGGGTAAATCTTTGACAGGGCCAAACATCCACAGGATCTAGTTAGTTTTCTTTAAAAATTAAGGCATGGGATCATGTTAAAAATGCAACAAAAGCTGATTAACTTAATTAAATTGATGTAACTTTGTTCTCAATCAACATTTGAATTTTTATAAAGAAATAAAAAATATAAACTTGTAATTGTTTTATGTCAAATTGAATTCTGCACAACTTTTTCATTTTTAAAATTTTTGCGAAAACACCAAAAGACGCTTTAATCCGCCAAAGCACTTTGTCTGGCATTCAATTCAAGTGGAGTTTTTTTCCCCCATTTCTTTATCTGAAACATTCCGGGTCGCGGTCCGTTTGCCATTATTGACACATTAATCAAACAATGGACAAGTACTTTCAATTTATTTTCCGCCATCATTTTAAAGCGCTTCCACTCGCCGCTCCGACGGCGGGCAAACAGAGGCGCAGACAAAAGTTCAGGGCACTTGGGTGACCTCGGCCTATGACAGGAAACGTTGCTGGCTGGCTTTCTGCAGATTAGCTATCATTATAAATATTGACCAACTGACGGACTGACAGACTGGCGGAGGGAATGAACTGCAGACACGACACAGGTTTCGACGCATTGCATACGACAAATTAGGTTGATTGCTTTGCGTCCAAGTACCCGACACTTTGTCTGTCCTCCCTTTGGTCCGCTTTTCAATTAAGCCCAGCGCTCGGTGCATTTTTTATTTTTATTTTTTTACCACCCCCCTCCCCTTCTCGTCTAATTTGATTCATCTATTTTGATAGCAGGGTCCGTGGAATGAAGGACTCGCGAAAGCAGAGCCTGACATTTTTGTGCGATTTGCCTTTGCATATTTTAGCGCTATTTCGGTGACATAACTTTGGGAGAAGCCACAAAAATAGCAAACAAATGCCATATACTTTTGGCTTAGTAGTCATAAATTTTCCTTGTGCCATTTCTTGTGCCTTTTTCCCCCCAGGACCGTAGCTATTCCTTCTCCCTCCCCTTTAACGTGAAACGGAACGGAAAATGCAGGAATACTTGCTTGGTTTTAGATTCGCCTCTTGAATGGGGTAAGTTTGTCACGTAACGCTTTTTATAGATGTTTTTAAATGAGGATTAGCAGAGGATTATTTTTAATGATAGATTAGTAGTTTTATAGTTATAGCCTGAAAGAAAAATAAGTGCGAATTTGGATTTTGAAACCATATTGGTTTTTGTGACGGTTTTTTAAAGAGATTTATCTAAAAGATTAAAGAAAATCCATTAATTATATAAAAGTATTCGTATTCCTTTAAAATATAATCTGATTTTTATTTTTAATATATTAAATATGATTTTCTCCCATCTTTTTAAAGGGTATTATTTCACTGTTTCCATATGCTAATTTTTAATTTACTTTGGTTTACCCTTTATAACAATTTAACTTCACATATTTTATGCATCAACATTCATCACATTGCATTGTATTTTATTTCCATTCCCTCTCTTTCTCTCCCTCCTTTTTTATGCCATTTACAACACTCACACATAGAGAAAATCGTTATTAGAGAGCAGCCCCAAAATGTAGGCAACACTTTTTGCTCCTGCATTCTAATCAGCCATTAAACTACAATTATTTAGTACAACGAAGCGTTGGCCAAGGGGAGGGCAGGGGAAATACACACACACACACACACACGCACACACATAGTTGGCCGTGTTGGCTATAAATTAAATCACTGCATTCTGACCTCCGGGGCGTGTGTAATTGATTTTGAATGACCACGCCCTCGCCCGAAGTTATGGTCACCGCCCACATTTGGTTCAAAGCAAGTTCAACAAGTTTTCAATTGAAATAGTTGCCCTCGCTTAAATATTGAACAATATTTACATGGTTTTACAAGAGCCATAATTTGCCAAGCAAATAAATTCGTTCATAAATGTCTGGCTGGAGTGGTTTGAATCTTTATTTGTTATTGACATGGCTAATTCTTGAACCATAAATGGAAGCAAATTTATTTGGGCTTTAATAAGTTGTGAAGATTTTTATAAACACATTTAAGGAATGAAAATCTCACCTTTAGAGAAATTCAAATAAATAACTTTTTATAACAGATTATAGAGTACTTTTACTTTTCGATGAATAAAACATATTTGATCTGCTTTAGTAAAATGTATTCGATCATCTACTTGTGTGACCTTAATTAGGTCACTTTTTTACCTCTCATAAATTGCGCTTTTTGTATGTATTCTGCCATTTTTTTCCCATCTTTTTGTTCATTTAATTAATTTACAGCTTCCAATATTTGAAGCTACAAAAAAAAGTCACTTAATTATGAAAATTAACAATTAATTGTCTGCATATTAAATTGTTATCGCTCTAAGCTCAATCTGTCAAAAATAATTGGAATACCTCGAAAGCGTGCCGAGGAGATGAAGTGACCAGAACAAACACACGCAGGATACGCAGGATTTAGAGAGGCAGAGAGTGGCAGGGGGTGAAATTCTTTAACGCTCTCTGTCTCCCATTGGACATTCTCGTGGGCATTTAAATTTTGTGAAGCAGCCATAAATTATGCGCTTTATCAGCGATAAAAGTAAATACAGTTGTTGCTACAAACACGCCTATTGGGAGGCGGCGTCCTTACCTATCCTCACTGTCCAAAGCCTCCCCAAGGCCCCATCCGCCACGCACCTGGCACCATCATTCCCCGCAGGCTTTCCCTATTGGGTCAACTGTCCCTTGGATTGCGCATATAAAACATGGGAAAATAATTTAAGAGAGAGTATAACTACCTAAGAATACCCTATAAATGTTTTATGTATATATTTGTAAATGCAAATTTAAAAGAGAAAAATTTATATAATATATTTGTGTTTATAATTTTTAAAGGATATTAAACTTCTTAATAATTAGTATAGTATTTAAATGAATTTCCCAAAATTACACAGAACCAAAGGCAAGAAAGTATCTGCGTACGGCGACGTGTAAATGAATAATTCAAAGTGTCCTGCAACGTTGTCCTGCGTCGAGCGTAATGCGTAAAGCACGCAAAAGATTACACATACCAGGCCACCTGTGTGTGTGTGTGTGTGTGTGAGTGTGTGCTGTATGTGTGTAGTTAACGGTTTATCTGAGGGGTGCCAAAACCAAGAGACGCCGTACAAAAGCAGCAAGAGCATGCGACAAATATTTAACATTGGCATATTTCTCACACACACACAGACAGGACGCCTACAGTCCCCACTAGAGGAAAAAAAGCACAAACACCCTCCCCCTGCCACGCCCACCTCACAGCCCACCTGGCTTATGCATGTTTTATCTTACCCACGTGGAATTTGCGTGCGTTTAAACGTTTTCGATAAGGTTTCGCTTTTAACCCGCAGACGGTGCCCCAGCCCCGAATTCACCCCGCACACAGCGAAGCCTTGACTTGTTTATGTCTCTCAGTGCATCTGTGTGTGAGTGTGTGAATGTGTGTGTGTGTGTGTGTCTGGCATATTTGTGTATGCGTGTTAAGACCTCAGCTGATAAAAATGCCTTTGGTTAAACATTCTCACCCTTTGACCCCTTGGGGTAGGCATGCATAACATACGATCCCGAACCAAAAATATATATAAAAAAAAAGGAAACCCTACCACAACAGCAGCGAAAAATTTCCCTGCTGGGCTTGGGGCATTGGAGCGTTAAAGATTTTCAAAAGATTTCGCCACATTTTATGGGGTTAAAAGGTGGCAATGGCCACTGATTGGTTGGTCAGTCTTAAAGGTTGTTTTACATCTCTATTAAGGCAAATAGTGTTGGTCTTTTAATAAATTAATGTCTTTTGTCTTTTGTATTGTTTTTTATATATTTAATTTGTTAAAAATTGTATTTAAATTTTATGAATACTGCCTTTTCATTCAATAACTTATTTAACCTACCAAAAGTTACCTATATAACTTATCTGAAATGGTTTAAACTTTATCTAACCTCTAATTTTACTCCCCGAAATAATATGTTTATCTAAATATTACGTAAACTATATAATTTTTGTTTTTCAGAAATATATTTCCTACCTTTTAAAAGCTTAAATCATATTTAGAGCTAGTATTCTCCAGAATTTATTATAGTTTCAGCTACTTTATAAGAAATGCATTATAAAAATTCATTCCTCTTTACTTAAAACTTTAAATTTTTACCATAAATGATTGCTGTAAAGGAAAAGAAATGTGTGCACAGCCCAGAGCTACACATATAAGGCTCTTTAAGCAATTTTTATCGACACGGAGCTTCTGCATGGGGTGTTTCCTGCAATCCCCTCTCCGACAGTCGTATCGGCCATCGGGATCAGGGGCTGTGTGCAACTCCGGCTTCGTGTTATTAAACGCGGATTAAGTGGCGGACCCGGAGCCGGAACCACAACGAAACCTCACCGAAAACCTCACCAGAAAACCGTACAGACGACCCCGGCCAGACTCCGTGGCTTGCATGTGCATAAATTATAATGCGACGCTTCCTGCCAAATACGCCCCTCTTTTCCGAATGGGATTGTTTGCCCCATCGCCATCGCCTTCACATTCTCCAGCCTCGGCTCCATCTGCAGGCTCTGCTTACTTTTACATAGTCCAATTTATCGTTACTTTGTTTGGCACACAATTTTATGCTTAATATGTGTCGGCGGCACTCGCATATGGGTCTTCACACGGAAAATAAAAATGTTCAGAGACTGTTTACCAAAAATTATATAAATTAAAAATATTTTTAAACGTTACAATGAAATGGAAATAAAATTTCAGAAAGCATTTAAAATGATGAAGCTTAAGTAAGTTTCTTTGCATTATTTTCCAAAGTGCATTCATGTCCACATCAGTGCTGCTGGGGTCCTTCCTTCTCGTTCTTTCTGGTCACGGCTTCTCCTATCGAAGGACATGCAATATTTAAATTGCAGCCAGGACCGTAGCCACTCCATATCCATATCCATAACCGTATCTCGACCTGGGTATCGGATATCTGCCACCCATAACCCTCGAACTGGTCTCTCTCGTTCCCCCTTAGTAGATGACATGGCCAACGGCCCTGGCATTGATCGAAGCGGAGACCAGTGGCAGGGAGCAGGACTACTGCAGCTATCCAAAGTCACAACTGCATAAATTTACCAGAAACTTTGCATTTATCATAAGGGGACATCCTGTCCCACAAGCGGTAAAAGTGCACGGAAAATGTCATCTGCATTCGATTTCCTCAAAACAAGAAGTTTGTCTTGCGGCTAAATGTTATTGAGATGTGTGTCTTGGCTTGCATTATTTATTTAATAAGCAAATTGAACAAAGAATTTTGCGGTCTAACATTATTCGAAATTGAAGAGAAATATTACAAATTTCTATATATTTATATCATGACTTTAAATTTATATTCTCAACTCGATTTAAAGGATACACATTCATAATTATGAACAACAAACAAATTACTGTAAGCGAGTGCAACTTAACTCTAGTATTTATTTATTGACACCAATTTCCCCCCTTGTTACTTTGAAAATTAATTCAATGTAAATGCAAATGAAAAGCCAATCGGATAATCAAAAAGCAAATACAAATACATATGTATGTCCATGGGCTGGCCAGTTTTTCACTCAAACAATTCCGTTTGCTTCGCCAAAGTGCACTTCAGCCATCGGGGGGACGATGGGACAGAACCAAACACTTCAGTGGTTAAACAATGGATCCAGCCAATGGAGCTGCATAAATTTCATTCGGTTTGGTTGGCTTCGGAACGTTTTTGTTCGACTTTCCATGCCCCCTCCCCCCCGGCAGTTGCATGTGGCATGTCACAAACGCTAAAACAACATGCACTTAAAAAAGCCAGATACATCACTCCTCGGACCCCCGTAATGGCTCTCTCTCTGTGTTGTTGAGAAAATAAACAAAATGCTTGTTGATATTTTGTGGCAGCCAATGAAGCAAACAACCTGCTGTCCATCCGTTCGTTCGTCTTGTGCGTTGTCCATGGCATCCGTTGGCCCGCAGCGAAATCGACAAAATCAACAAGAGACACGGAGACGGAACACGTCCGTCCGGGTCACATCTGCCGCATAATTGCAAACTAAAACTGAAAATATGTGTGCCAATGGGTCGAAATCGGACTCGAATCGGAGTCGGGATCAATCTAAGCTGAAATTCGAGCTGTGCGTTGAGATATTGGATTTCAAGAGATTCATTCTTCATCGTAATGATGACATTAAGTGAAATTTCACTTGATTCTAGGTGACTTTGAGAATTTAAACTAAATAAACTTGATGGCTTGGAAATGTTAAAGTTTTCTGGAAGAAATTCTGATCTTAAAAAATATACAAAGTTATTTTATAAGACCCTAATTCCAATGCAGATGAGATATATAAATAGATTCCGTAAACAAATTACTGCTAATGGTAAAATCCAGGAAAAACAGTAAAAGGTTGACTTAACCCTTTGAGATTTGCTCTTCTTCGTCGGCGAGGCATCATACCCACATCAAAGGAGCATATCTGAAACCACTGCCAGATTGACATCTCCGGGACTCCGGGCCCCAAATACCAATTGCCGGGCATTGTTGGCGACAGATTTTAGCCGCTTGTTAGTGGCTAACAGTGGCGTTCATAAATACACATACGCCGCGGCGCCGAGAGAGAGAGAGCTGGGTTAGCATCGAAACCTTGTCACACGCTGGGCTACACCTTGAACCCGCTTGCGATGGATATTTTTCTGCGGCATTTCCCGCTTTTCCCGCACTTGGCAACAAAGCAACGTTTACGGCAGCCACCGCAGTGCCAGGCACAAGGTAACATCGACACACACACACACACACATCCCATATACCGAACAAACCAAAACCATATAAATAAACAAAGCTCTGGCAGACCTACGTCCTGCGTCCTGTGTCCCTACGCACTTTGTTGTGGGGCGAGGGGCGAGGAGCGAGGAGCAAGGAAGGCAAACTGTCGAAACTGTCAGGATGTCAAATAAGCGACAGTGGGTGGCGGACAGCAGGAAGTGCGCAGGGTTCGTGTCCAGGACTGAACACGACCAGGACCAGCAGCAGGACCGGCAGCCGTATCAGGATCAGGAGCAGGACCACGACCACCCTAGGCATATTTATTGGAAATCTGAAACAGCTCGAATGACCACACTTGGGAAAAATGTCTGTGACTTGCCAATAACTTTGATATTTAATAAAGAGAAAATTAAAAGTTTTACTCTATAAGTAATAGGAATTATTTGTAAAACAATCTAAAGAAAAAAGTGACATAACTTTATATATAATATGATCTTCCTTAAGTTTAAATACTTCCAAATAATTTATCCCTAATAGAAAACTTTATTAACTTGATGAAAATATTTTCAAAAAATTGTTTTCGAGTGGAATTTGCCGCCCACTCTACTCCTGACTCCTGACCATGTATCCATGTCCGGCAGGAGACACAAAGAATTTGTTACATGAAATTGTTAACGGGCTGAAGCCGATGCCTCGACTCAACTCGACTCGACTCGACTGCGTTTGATGCCTTTTGCTGATATATGGCCAACCTTTGACATCCTTTAAACGAGCAACATGATGCTCTAGATTATGGCCAAGAGATTGGCTCGACTTTTCCCCCTTGGTTTTCCCGGATTGTCTCACTTTGGCCGGGCGATACGTCAATGTGACAGTTTGATAATTTATTTTGTTCAAATTTTGTTTTTCCCTCTTCGCTGTCGGTACGGGGCGCTTAAATAAGTTATCAGCGAGAACGAAGGCCCATATAAATGGCAGCACGTAAATGAATGAAATTATTTTGCAACAAATTAAGGCAAATTTATGCGTCAAGACGACAGGACAGGGCCAAGGGATGGGGTAAGGACTGGAGATGAGCACGAAGCCTTGTTCGGGAGGTGGATTCTTGTAACAGGAAACGCAATCCACAGGAAAACAAACAAAAGCGAAAACGGAACTGAACGAAACGAAACGAAAACCGACCAACAAACAAACAAACAAACAAACAATGAAACGAAAACGGCTGCCTTGGTGAGTGAAAAGCGAGGAGTTTTCCTTCAGCGAAATCTGAGCAAGGCTTTGTGCAACAAAGTGAGGCACCCGGACTACCCTCTTTTCGCCCATTTACCCCTCAAATGGGGGCTAACCGGGATCGCTCTGCACTCGTACACATCGGGATATATATATATTTTTTTTTTCTTTCCCATGGTTCCCCTTCCCTTTGCCCGTGCTCCGAATCAAATGTCAATAGAGAGTACATTTCATTCAGTCGGGTGATGCTTTTCCCGCTTTCCCCCCCCCACACCCGCTTTCCACTCGCAGCATTGTAGCTGTCACAGTGTTTGTTTGCGGATTTGGAGCTTTTCCTCTTTGGCAACGCGCTTCTTTGCCACGCCTCCCCCTATTCCCTTTCGATGGGGTCGTCCATGGTCTGAGGAAACTGAATATAAGTTTCTACAATCAAAATATATATATTCAGTATTTTTAAAATAATCCTTTACTCCCCTAATATAAGTTAAATATTTTAAATATTTTATTGAAAGTAAATTTCTACTTATAGCTTTATCTTCTTTAATAATATTTTGGTTTGGTTATTTATCAGTTTTTTAGTTATATTAAAGCTTTTCCTTTATTTTAGATTTCTTTTAGATTTCTCCCCTTAGAGAATTTAAAATTCGTTGGGTTTTTCCATAAACCCTAATCTGGTTTCTGGCTTGAATTCTGGTTTTATTTCCAAGCATCTCCTCGATGCTCCTCGATTTTCGCCTTCCTCTCCACCCACCCACTGGGATGCTCTTGCTTTGGTTTTTATTTGCACGGAAATGTATAATTTTTCCGAGTCAAATGTAAATACTTTTAGCGTATTTTGGTGGATTTCAATGGGTGGCAACTCGCCTCAGATTATTTTTGTTGGGGGTTTGGGGGTCTGGGAGGCGTGGCACATGCAAATGACACGCCTGATGCTGCGTAAATAATTTTAGCGCTCTCTCTCTTGGCATAAAATGCAAAATAAACATTTTATTTCAATGCTGCCTTGCTCTGGCGAAATTCCTTTGCCAAATGTGGGTCAAATTGTGTCTAACAAAGGCACAACCATCCCAAAACCAGATGCCAAAAATACAGTTTAATTGTATAGATATATATCTATGGGTTGTGGTTCCACTCAAGTCGGTGGAAATGTCACGTTTCAAGAGCTCAATTTTCGGTTTTCGCGACACCCGAAGGAAAGTATCCGGATCCAATTAAATTTGTCGAAAGCCGAAATCTCGATTTGACAATTTATGCATCCTTGTGAGACGTCGGTCGCATATTTATTCCCATCGAAGGCTAGACAATGATGCCTGCGGCCCAATAAATAACGCTCCCCTCTGACACAATCGAAATTGGCTGGCAAACAAATTTCGTTGGCCGAGATAAGGTCGAATTTCTGTTCGTTATTTTGGAGTCAAGTCGCGGCAAAGGTCAAACACTTAACCCGCGTTGTGGCGCAAAAAAAAACTGACATCAAATTATGGAACGCATGGAAATCTCTGCCCCATAATCGAAAGCAATCTCAAAACACTTTTCTTTAGGATGGAGGAATATAATTTGTACTGCCTCAAATTTAAAGATTTATAATAAAGCAAGTCAGATCTAAATACATTAAAAATATGACTAAATAATGAACACTTAATATTGTAAAAAATGAAATTAAAACAAGAAAGGTAAGCTAACTTCGGGCGGAGCCGAAGTTTATATACCCTTGCAGAATATTCTGTAAATTATATTTTCCAAATTGAATCATATGCAATCTAATTTAAATGACTTAACGAGAAGGCTGAAATGGCCGGGTAATTTCCGATCGTTCAGTTATATGGCAGCTATAAGATATAGTCGGCCGATCGTTATGAAATTTGGTAGGTCGGATCAACTGACCAAATATATAATATGTACGAAGGTTTTCTTTTCTATCTTCAAAAACACAAAAGATGGGCCATTTTCGATTTTTCAGTTATATTATTATATCTATAGCTATA